>JABFFG010000117.1:0-49936 GCA_013623685.1 Fusarium transvaalense
TGCGGGGATCGTTTCACTTCGTGGGGGGGGGGGGGGGGGAAAGTCTGTGTGCCCGGCACTTGATCAAACAGAGTTTGGGCGGACTGTGAGCCTATTGCACAAACATGGGCGGACACGTAGGTAGGGGATTGTATATGGAGATTTACTTTTCGCTACTGTATGTGAGGGAATATTCTACACAGTTGTGGCAGAGGTAAGTACATAGAAACAAGCGTCGTTCAGGTCAGTTACCGAATATGGAAGTACCGACGCTTCAAAAACAGATGGAACACGATGCAATGCACTGTAGATCCGATACTCAGCCAAAGCCGACGAGTCTAAAACTGCACCCCCTTGGAGTAAATAAATGATGTATGTATTATGCTGAAACGATCTACGCCGGGTTCTTGATCATCCGAACTACAAAGCTGAGAAAAGCAGGATTTTATTCAACAAATAAAGAAGCTGACCTTACTACTACGGTACGGCCGCATGATCCAAGGCCATGGTTAATCACAACTCATATTTCTTTCCTTCTTTCTGCGGTTGTCCCAGGAATGCAAATATGCTGGTAGTGCAGCTAATTAAAAACAATGAGTTGTGATAGTATTCAATGACGCCAATTACTGTACGTTTTTACAGAAAGAGAAGAGGGAAAAAGAAAGAAAGGAATAGCCAGGCACTGCATTCGCCTATAATCCCTGTATCGTCGTCTATATGTAGAAAGCCCTGTGGAGTGAGCTGTCTGCTTCTGGAGAGGGGTGTCTTGCTTAGAACTGATTCTGTGCAGCAGTAGACTGCACTACATTGCATCGCATTGCATTGCATTGCATATGAACTACTGTAACTTAACAGAACGGAAGCCGGGATGCATATTCCGTCATTTAGTTAACGTTGTGGATGTATCCTTTTGCAAAATGTGATAGATCGCGGGGAAAGAATGCTTAGAATTGGTTGGGTTTTGGCAATCAGAGACAGAGGACATTACCTGCATTATTGCTTCTAGGGATGGGTATCTTTACATTTATGGTGGGGATTGGAAGGAGATCCCGAGCACTGCAATTGGATGCAAGATATGGATATTGGGTAAGAAATATGAGAATGATTTCTCTCTTGGCTGTTACCACGTACCGAGTTATTGAGCATCAATCTGTCACAATCGCAGGGCTATACTATTATAGAAATGACAGGAACTCAATAGTCCTTGGGTAACTTTGTTCCCAAAGTCGACGTCAACTACTAACGTTACTACTATCCATTCTTGACGGCTATCGAGGTTACTAATGTAGTGCCTATTAGTGAGATCGCTATCCGTAAAGCACCCACTTAGTATCCATGATGTGCTACAGTGTACTATCTATCCGATCACACAGTGAATTGGTGGCTGATCTACCCCTGTAGCTCAACTGTAGTGTAGGTACCTAGGTACTAGTCTAGTAGCTTCCGATCTTGGCACCGTTTTCCAGAGGCGTGCCTGTTGTAACTTTGACCAACAACACGGAAGGAAGGCGGCATGTGCGGAGGCAGTACGTGCAGCCAATAGGAACATGCCATTCTTGCGGCCTCTTTCCGACCATCATTACATTGCGACCCGACCCGACTGTACATCCTCTCCTCCCACATCATCAGCTGAGGAACGGAGCTCTCCATCAGCAATTCAGCATCCGTCTGTGTCATTCTTAATCTTTGACAACCCTTTCTCCGATCTATACCATTTTGGTATTAATCTGCCGTTCTGTTGTGTTGTGTTGTGTTGTGTTCGCCGAACAGCACTTGCTCCAATGTCAGTGTAGGTTGGTTAATGGACTGGGTCGTGATGGCTTCGCTTCCATCCTACCAAGACGCAGTGTCCACAGACTGGGTCCGTCTTGTGGTTCCATACATCTCATCAAATGACTTTGCCGCCCTATGCCGTGTAAATCGGCATTTCTGGCAGATATTCGCCCCCCGAATATGGAGACGCATTCTGAGCACGAGCTCAGACAGAGCTGCGGACCGTGATTCAGAACATGGTAAGCCCGTGTGAACCGAGCAATGCGACAAGTCAACATACATACATAGTCTTCTTTTCTCAATCAAATCCTTACTGATTCTTACCAGATCTAGACTGGTTGGTTGGTTCTGTTCTCAGTCAGCTGAGCCGGACACGATCCGAAACAGCAAGTCTTGTTCGAGTCTTGGACACTCGCTTCATCAGGGGCACTTGCTCTCTCAGCACGGGTAACAAACTTAATGCCAGCCTGAAAAATGCCATTAGATACTTGCCCAACCTGAAATGTGTTCTTATCGATGGCCACGAGGATCTCGACCCTTCCGAGTTCCTATCCGAAGCTGGCCAACAAGTTCAGCTGTTGAGCATGGCGGATTGTTCTCTATCACTATCCACAAAGTTTATCACTTCTCTCCAGGGATTGGTTTATCTTGATCTCTCTCGCATCTCAGGGTCTATTCGCCCCCTTTTTCAGAACGGAGCTCTGCCGGAACTCCGCGTACTCAGACTACAAGGCAAGGAGGTTGACGATGCGCTGGCCGAGAATCTAGCCAAGTGCTTTCGTACTCGTCTTTGGAGCTTAGATCTAGAAGCCAACAAACTAACAGATGGAGCGCTTGATCATATAGGGGCTCACTGCTTGTGGCCATCGGATTTACGATCGGATGCCCACTTTGATGTTGAAGGCAAGCTGGATTTCGGAAGTCCATCCCCTACTTTTGGAACCTCTATTCGCATCATTGAGTCTGAGTGGAGTGGTTCCTTCAGTCATCCAGATCGATACCTGGCTGATACGCCGTCATATGATCTCCATGATATGTTGCCACAAGAATATTTGCTCAAAAGACTTGATGGAAGAGCCCGAGTTAAATGCGACTCGGCGAATTCCGTGTGCCAGGGTCTCCAAGGCGAGGACCCTTATCTCCTACCATCCAGCTTTCAGGGCTCCCAAGGGCTGACGCATCTGAACTTGTCTGGTAATCAGATTTCATCTCTCGGGGCCGCACAGCTATTGACCCTTTGCCGCGGACATCTACAGAGGTTCAGCTGTGATTCTATGCTACTTGTTCCATCTTCCAAGACAGTCGCCGCGGCATGGCCAAAGATGGCAAAACTACACGGCTTCTGCGCTGCATGGACACTACGACCCTTGTTCTCATCCAACTTGAAGGTGGTGAAGCTGCATCATTCTATCGTAACTCAGATTCCCACTCTGGAGATTGAGGGCCTCTCAACTATGGCTTGTTTGTGGGTATGTGAGAATTCAATACTCCCTAGAGTTGAGAAAGCTTTCCCCGAAGCTTACATCCCCGACATGAACCCACGTATAGAATCCCTGACCCTCACATGTATTCCACGGCGCTCAAGTGGCCCTCTGATCAATGGCTTGATATCTTTCTTAAAACTATTGGCCGCTCAAGAGCGGGCAATTTTTGACATGTCTTCGCGTCGGGGTCCCAGCGTCTTGGCTGGGCTCCGTCACTTCCGGCTCGAGTTCGAGCCAGACCCCTACGAACAGGATTCGTATCTTTCAGAGAACATAGATGCTCAGCAGCTACTGAACTCGGGGGACACAGGATTCAGCTTCTTTGAGGACGAGGCTAAGCAGGGACGCCCACGACCTGTTTTGCCCGCAAACTCAATTTACAATCCATTCCCAAAAGATTATTCCTCTTCTCTAAACGACTTGGATCAACTTGAAGCAAGCCACTTGAAGATTGATATATGGGTGAACGGGGAGCCAACCAGCGTCCGAGTTTGGATAGGTCCCAGGGATGGCAAGAACCCTGTGCTTCTTGATTATAGGAAGCTGGCCCTGCATCACAAAGTGCACGATCGTATTGGCCCCGCTTCCCCTGCTCAGGTACAAGCGGGCGTGCCGTCCACAGAGTTGGTCTTTCACACAGCGTGGTGTATGGCAATCATGCCACCAGAGATTAAAGAGCCTTCACGAATTGAGCTGCGAGGGATGAGAGACGTGCTAACTGACCTAAAGCAATTCCGCTTAGAGGGAAGAGCAAAATACCTCAAGTTGCAAAAGAAGTTTGGCAGCAGGATAGTGCCACCTGGCCCACCACACGGATTTTGGCTAGGGAAGCTTGAAGTTTCGACCCAGCGGGTGGCGTCGCGGAGAAAGTAATCTCAGTATTAGCTATAGAGCGGCAAGAGGCGTGTTATAGTTGCTCTTTTCGAGTTTAGACTTGTTACGGTGACTTAAATCTCCAAGGCGGAGAATGTTTCCATGAGTGCATACTTTCTTTCGACTTCCAGGTTCTAGGGCTCCTTATACAGGCGTGCTGAAAGCACTCCCAAGACTCTGGTGTTGTGACGATGCACTATGTCAGATATAGGCAGAATGGTGGTGACCTAAACATCAACACGAACCCGCGAATCAAGCAGCGAGCTCTTGACTCAAACTCAACCTGGAAACTCCCGGGTATGCAATATGGATATGCTACCGATTGCTAAACTCGTACGTAACCCTAGTGGCTTATCTTATTGGGGGCTGTACGCTTTGATGCTGTTCAAGCTGTTCGCTCAGGTTGGTAGTGTTCGTGTTCTTTCAGATCATTGCCAACTAGGACCGATATCGACGTTCGCTTGCTAGCCGAGGTATGGAGACTAAGACACTGGCTGGCACTGACTTCGTCGACGGTACATAGTACAGCTATGCTATAGCACTGCCACTTCGTATGACTAATAGCAAGTTCCATAATGGGCAATGAGAAATATAGACGAACTGATGATGCGATGATTGACAAAGGGCAGGGTCCCACTGTCTATCTGGCCCTGCATTAACCTGTTCGCTGAGTCTGGAACATCAGCTGAACAAATTCGCCTATTTACACTTGGACCCTTTTGTATGTCTGACCTTGACTCTAAAAGTCGTTCTTATGCGTGATATTGTCTTCTTTTGCCTTGAATGGAGTTGCACCGACGTTAATAGAGTTTGTGGCACTTCTAGTTCGGGACGGCACATGGTGACGATCATGGCGAAAAAATAGCGCTAAAGAATGGCGGGTAAAAAAGAAAAGGGCGTTAAGTTAACGACAACGTTCCGAGCCTAGCTATACTGATTACAGTAACGTACCTACAATACAGGTCTAGGACCAAACCATGCTCTGGATTTAGAGTTTACTAATTCAACATCCCATCCTGTTTGTGTCAATGACATTATCCATCCATGCCCAAGAGGTCCAAGTCAGAGGAGTCGTATACCTATGAGTCTGAGATATCAGGGCCCGTACCTCTCTCTCCCTGAAAGTTAGCGCTCAGCGACCCGAGCCGGTTTGTTAGCTTAGAAACAGACCTCCCGAAGAAGTACATAATCAGCCTAAAAGGGCAAGAAAACCGAAGTTGGACTAATAGTTCGTTCGACCCTTTTCAGGCCCTTTTTGAATCCTTATTCGCCGAGATGGTTCCTGGGTCTAGACCAATGGATCATTCTAAGCTGCAGAATGCTAATATACTGTAACTGTACCGGTGGTCTAGTCTAGCTTGTACGATTTGGAAACATGGGATGATGGCGTCTCGGGATTTGGACATGTCCTGTGTTCCACGCGTTCGGATGCCGCGCGACATTGCATTGCATTGCATTGCATGGAATTGCGCCAGAGACTGACTAGACTAGACTAGATAGACTGTGCAGGAACAAAAGGAAACAGTGATAAGTAGACAGACAAGTGGTATGTTGAGGGAAATGGCGTGTTGGGCTTCTATCTAGGAGATATGTAACATGCAGGTTAATCAGGTACTTACAGCTCACGAACGGAACCCAATGCCGCTTTCCTTTGACTATCTCGACGCCCGTAGCATAACAACATCCGTCTTACAGTCAAAGGTTTACATTCGTCGAGGGCTTGCTTATAGAACTCGTCCTGGCTCACTTGAAGATGCAGTGAGTGGCCCAGCCAGGAGGTTGGGTTGGGGCTGGGCTGGGCACGGCCACTCCCGTTCGTTACTTGCATGGCGGCGTTTTCTTAGTGATCCGGGTTCTCGGGTTTTCCATTTCCTGGGGAGTGTCAAAACAAAAAGACTCTTCTTGTCTTTTCTTGGTCGGTCGTTTTCCGAATGAGGATATTTACAATGCCGTACTGCCGTCTATTGACTGCATTGAGGCCTTGGGAAGGCTGAAGCCCTGGCCCTTTGTCAATTTGAGTTTCTTATCCTTTCTTTCTTTTGTTTTTCTTCCCTCGCCATCCTTGTTCGTGCTTACGACGTCAGCGCCATGTAACGTGGCCAAGAGACGTACTATTGAAGAAAGGAATAGAACTAAAAGCGGAATAAGACAAAACAGTGCGTAATGGGCTGAGAGTGACGTTTGTTGTGGCAGCGCTTTGAACAATTTTGCCGAGTGCACAGCACAGTCGGGGTATAGATGGTTAACCAGGATAGTAACGTTAGATACCGAAAGGGCTTATTGTCTTGAATTCATGCGTGCTCTGACTGTCAGCAAGCTGCCAAGTCGGCAAGTCGGCTGTTTCGTTTCTGTTTGATATCACAAAATATTGTGAGTGGCAACTACTAACTATCACTGCTGCTGCCAATAGGCGAGGGGAAAAAGCCTGAGCAACTCTCTGGTGACGGATGGGATGGCTTCCATTCTCTTTCAGCTGAGTGGGGCCGTAGCTGAGTACAGTAGAAACGGGTCCGCGGCGGAATACCTACCGTGATACAGTGACCAGGTACTGTACTGACTGCTGTGTTGAACAGTACCTAATCAAGTGTGTATTTTGATGTAACGATTTGAGTCTTGTTTGACTGGCAAGGTGATAAAGGTGTAGGGTAGGGAGAAAGACTGATAGGTAACTACAGCAGCATTGTCTGCCTATAGATGTTACTTTCTGTAGAGACATTGTGCTGTGAATTCATACAAGATAGTCATTTTCTTTGTAAAAATGAACACTTCCAAAGTATTGTCCTGTTGTGAGTATATCGTGATCTCCGTTTTGTCTGGACTACGAGTTCTGAATCTTGTCTAACACCCCTATGGTAAGCCAGGTGACGGGTGGGAATTGAGAAACTGGTTACCGGCATGTTATTTGTAGAACTCATGGAAAGGGAATTGGAAACTTATAAGAAGCAGTAAAATAGAGCCAGTAAGAAGTATGTTAATTGTATTGTTGGGTTGTCTTCCTGGGATAGATAGATGGCTCAAGTTCTGTCAAGTGACTTCTCAACGTCACTGTCAATCTTAAATGTTAAAGAGAAGGTATTGACTGCGGCAATGGATATCGAGACGAATACTTGAAAGGCTCTTCTATATGTAATATATACTGTAATGATATGTTTATAAGTTCCTCTGGCGACGGAGACTATGGAAATACATCGATGATTTGCTTCGCAGTGCAGGTCTCGTTCCTAACTAGGAACCTCCCATCCTAAGGACATGAATTCATATGTGGCTCTCGAGTTACCTTGATCGTATTATCGCATAGGCTGTATCATCTGGGCTACTTTTTGTCGAAAAGTATAAGACTAGAATCGCGAGTGGTGAGTAGGTTGAGGTTGTAGATCGGCTTGCTGATGAGTCTGGTGTGGATGAGGTGTAGACTCTAGGAAATCTAAGAATGTAAAGAGAATACTCATTAAAAACTAGTGCATCATTCTTTCCATTTCTTTCTTTAGTAGACGACGACCATCTTGCCTTTGCTGAATAGTTCACGAGTTGACTGTAACGGAACCTTTCATGGAGAGACTCATGGGGTTGACCATTTCTAAATATTGGTGTTTTGTATATTGCAGAGTAGCTCTGGTCAGCTTTATACTTCTACGGGTTTCATTTATTAAAGGCTTCTCATTTGATGTCCCGTGTCATTGTTGATGTGAGAGTTGCTACAGGTGTGGTTCAGTGTTCTATAACCATCGTGTTTGACTCTCAATGATGGGCAATTGCTGGAGAGAAGTCGGAACCGACGCTGTAATATGATAAATTGATAGTAGAAATTCACCGCTACTTGCAGCTCAAATACAGTTAATAACTCAAATTTGGATACACCTTCTCTCCATTCGTCGTAATGTTAGTCCTCTGGTCTACACAGCATACCCTGCACTCACCTGGCCATTTACGAGTACAATTAAAAATGACTGGATGACTGGAGACATCCAAGGTTAAATATTCTATCCGCTACAGTATTAGTCGTACATGTAATCGGACGTCGCTGAATCGTTTTATATTAGTCTGGCAAGTTTGAGGCAAGGTGTGTAGATGTATACTCAAGCCTGACGTCGAAGCTGACCGGCGAACAACGCAATACCTTAGGGCTTTTTTACAGATAAGCAGAAAGTTGTTCATTTGTGACGCATCGATATCTTAATTCGAATATAGTTGTCAAAATGCAAGCTTCTTCACCTGCCAAGTCAGTAATCACCAACATTGATCTTGTTGATTGGCTGAGATGGTGGGCTTTTATACTTCATATACTCACTCACCCAATGATATTTCCCAAAAACCGAGTGTCAGAATCGAGATTCATGCAGAACATTCGCCAGAACCGACAAGATCCATCTGTACTCATCGGAAACCCCAGTAAACACCAGCTGACCGACCTTGGCTAATATGACAACAGAGAAGAAAAGTCAGCACTAAACAACTTTGATCGAAGAAACAACCATATTTAAAGGGAACAACAAATTTTGTATGGGCCCTCGACAATTTTCGGTGGCAGTAAGCGCGTCGGCTGACTGTGTTTATGTACCCATTCCAGTCTGCATCTTACTATCCTATAGGCTATTGCTTACACGATATGTGTTTGCTCGACCAACAGCCCCAGCAATCAGGCTGTTGCGATTCGGGTTTCCCGAATAACCGGTAATCAGTGGGCGATTTGAGGGTTTCGTGATAAGAGAGATGGGTCGGCTAAGAGCTGACAATGAGTTGCTAGTGTTGATGATGATGGGGATAAATCTTACGTATGAACACAACTTATAGATACGTGTCGAGTCCCTCGACTCTGATATTATCTTGGAGGTTTAACTGTTGGGAGATACTCCAAGAAAACTGTCATTTGAACAACCCAACCTTGCTCAGGACCGCAAAGATGCAGTCTCTTGTGAGAATAGCAGAGGATATACTACTACAGCTTTGCTGCGAGATATGGACCTTTGACGATGACTATGCCCAAACGGACCCGACGAATGCAGATGAACCAAAGGACACTCAGAAAAAGAAAGCTCCTCGGGTCGTTCGGAAGACACTACTCAGCGAACATAGGGTGGTCGTTTCGAACATTGACAACCCTCTACTTCGCCTTCCAGCAGAACTCCAAATCATGATCTTACAACATCTCACATTTGGCCAAGTCGAGTCCCTCAGGCGGACATGTCGAGCGTTACGATATAGAATCAACAAACCCGTCATCCGCTTCATCTTTCCAAGCATAAAGTTCGAGCTGCTGTCAACGTGCTACCAGTGTCTTCGGTACGACCCAGAAAGAGACGACCTTATAAAAGCAGACGAGTCAGACGCGCGATACCCGCTGGCTAGCGAATGCATCGACTGTGTCGCCTCGAGAGGAGGATTCTTTGTGGGACGCTTGTACACGCTTGGATCGCGTGCGACAGTCTGCGTGTGTAGATATTGTGGGTTTCCTGTGACATCGGATGCGGCGTGGAAGGAGTATGAGTTTCATCGGAAGTGCTATAGGCAGTATCGTATGGTACTTCTGTGCTACTTTCTGGGTGGGTTTGCACAGAGCACTATTACGATTGTTGCCTCGGCGTTGTGTTGGAGGTACTACAAGGGAAGAACGATGATTATCACGCCTACTATCGTGAGTAAGCGAGACGAACCAGGGAGGGATGATGTACTGACGGGTTTAGATCAACTTTCTGATGAGTGGTTGGATATTCTGTCTGAACATGGTGCGAGGTGTCGAGTTGAGGACATATCACTGGTCTCTACTCCTTGAAATGAGCATCCTAGGACTTTGGATTCCTCCTCTGAGCGATGTGATCAGAATAATGACACAAAGAGTCGAAGGGCCGCAAAGTGAAGATATCGCAACAGTGTTCTTTGTTGGTTCGAATATGCAAGTCACCAAAACTGCCATGAAAAAAGGAGTAATACTGACCAAAGCAGAATCTTTCGTTCCCTTAATATCCTCGGAAACACATTTTTAGCATTCGAATATCAGCTCTGGCGTCGTTTTCAACCGAAGCAGTCGAAACTGCGCCAAGTACTCAACAAAGTGGCCACTTTCTTGATATTTTGGACGTATCCGCCGAGTATTGAGCAGAGGTTTCCGGGGAAATGGTGGTTTAGCAGAAGGCAACCTCCTTCACGATCAATACGTGGATGAGTCAAAAGAATAGACCAAATTGACCGTTGATCATTCGAAGATACAGAAAAATGATGGTTTGGGGTATGGGGATGGAGCGCGGACGACGGGACTTGAAGTCTGAGGTAGCTTCGGAGACATGGAGGCGTGGTGGTGACAACCTCTATTGGTCACTGACCAGGCACGATCTCTTATTACTCAACACTTTGCTCAGACCTAGATAGACCTGGAGCTTCTTGTCATATGTGAGCACACGAGAATATGAGACTTGTCAGGTCTGGGGTAAAGCTTGGCCATGCAGGTCATGTTGGCAACGCAGATCAGCTTCAGCTTCAGCTCAACAAACGCACAAACTCATTCATTAGCTCACAGAAGATTGATCTCCGTCCTAGGTACATCTTTGATAGCTTCAACTGGCCTAAAATGACAGAGTGACTAGAACGTGTTTAGTTACCTGGTTCAGCGTTGTGACTGACACTCAGACCCTTTTATGGAAAATTGATGTTTCTAAAGGCACGCTCATTATGCATCTTTTCAATTTTCCACAAACTCCGCTATGACTACTTGGTACAAATGCTCAAGTGTACAATAACCCGTCCTTAATTAGGGCCCTTCTTAGTGGTCGTTTCAGTGTGATTGCTCGCAACCCTAGGATCGCGGAACCCTTGGCTCTGGTCACCCTTCTCAGCAACATTGGATCCTCCCTGTCCAAAAGCACCCTGTAATGACTGCGAGGCAGACTCGCCGCTGCTGCCTCCCCTGCTTTTGCTGTTGCCGTTGTCGTCGCCGGCAGACTTGGAAACGCGCGGTTGGTCTTTGTCATGATGCGTCGTGTCCTTCTTGGAAGGCGTGCCGTCGAGGTTGCTGGCAACGCGGGTATCCTTAGGCTCCTGTCCCTTTCCACCATGATCAGTCTTGGATCCGCCAGTGCCAAAGAGTCCACCTAGGAAGCCACTACCTGACTTGGAGGGACTGGACGTGCCAGGGTTCTCCTTGGCCGTCATCTCGACCGAGGTGCGCACGTTGGAGCCTCCGGCGCCAACGCCGCCGCCTACTCCGCCGCTGGGGAGCTTCTCGGGAGGTGCTGGGGTGTTCTCCTTGCGTTTCGAGTTGGCGTGGCTCAGCTCGTGGCCGCCCGTGACGGCGTTTCCTCCAATGCCTGCACCACCGAGACCTTCTGCCTTTTTGGCCTCGGCGCGGTTTCTGCGATCTTGCTCAGGCGTGGTATCGGGCTTGGATCTACCCAGGTAGTAGACTCCTGCTCCGAGAGCAGCTACGCCAGCTGTGATAGGAACAACGGCAGATCCCTGTTGACCGGCACCGAAAACTTGCTTCATATTTGATGTTTTGGTAGTATTGTTGAGATGACGAGAGTTAATGAGTAGAATGTGAAGTCGTGATAAGGTCAATTGGACAATTGTTGTTTTACAAGATTGAATTCTAAGAGTCTCAATGTTTTTCTATGTCTCTAATCATAACTCAACTGTGACGTCGTTGATATTGTCATGACGGATTGAGTACTCATGATGACAGCATAGATGTGTAAGTGGTAGCCATAAACAGCAAGAGCTTGAGAGACCGGAATAAGCCAAGATCCGATGGTTTATCTTATCAATGACCCAGAACTTCCAAGGTACAGATGAGACTATTAAATATGATATCGATGCAACAATTGAAATGCGATTCCATAAACAATCGACATGATCGAATCGAGTTTGTATAAGAGAAACATTAGATAGAAACTTGTGGGTCGAATACTTGTCAATGACGACTTGAGTTGATCCTTATTCTTATTTAGTCTCTGTCCAATCAGATACAGCCTCGGATTTTCCATTAATCCTTACCCCGGATTGAAACTCCAAGTACCGATCACAGACACTTTTTACTTTTAGTCCAGGTCTAAAAGGCGGAGCCGCGATTTGGCGTAAACTAGGTACGTTACAAGACACGGAGCCGCAGTCAAAGCATTTAATACCACACGAATTGCTTCCCCTCATTAAACAAGAGACTGGGATTGGTCAAGACAGGGATTGGGATTGGGGGAGGAAACAGAATCTGGGGCAACGGCAAGGGATGGGGAAACGGAATTGACCTTGATAGAGGGATGGACAGACTGAGAGTACTTTTGCTAGAGATTATCATTGCCATGACACTAGGCAGTTGAATCATACTTCTTGTGTTGTTCGGCATATCAAAGTGGTTTAGAAACTAAAGATACACTCATCAAATCTACATGTCAATATTTCTTGTGGTTATCAAGCCAAGTACAGTCATGTTACTGCTATATCGAAAAGACACATCGACTAGCCAAACAGTTACAAAATACTCTGTTATATCGTGATCGTACACAAACCCCAATCTCATAACCTGCATTCTTTGTATGTACATCAGATATCCACTTGTGACAGCGGATCCGAAGGTCTGCTTCCCTACTGCACTACATAGTACACTACCTACCAACCACCCACGTCCAAGCTACACATGGAGACCAATACAATCCCAGGGCCCCGGCGATCTTCAACACGGATACAGACACTCTGATGCTGTTCCCCAGATTTGACCTTTCTTTTTCCAAGTCATGTGTTCTCTTCGTCTGTGTGTTGGCACCTAGTTTTCTTCCCCTCACGTCTGAGCACCTTCGGCTGGCCGGAGAATATTGTCAATTGGGAACAAATCCTTTGATCTCTTTGGCAAGGCTTATACTTATTCAGAAATTGATGTACAGGGAATCCCCAACGAACTCTTTGGAAGTCTTCTTCCCCAGTATAACAAACGGTGAGTCTTGGGGTCCCCTGTATTCCTCAACCGGGCGAAGGGATCGTGTGGAGTTGGAGGGATCTAAACTCCAAAGTCTCCCCCGCAACCTGGATACTGTAATCGTACAGGAATTAATGTAACGGTCTGGTCTGCATGGCAACGCAATCCAACACAACCTGGGGTAATAGACGTTTCTTTCTTTAGCCATGAGTGGCTGAAGTTTAATACTCATGGTGGAATGTGTCGAATCAGATACCTTGGAACCCACGTTCGTACCGTACAGACCAAGCTAAGACACGGCCCTTGACTTCCTGAGCACTCGCATGCGGAGCTTGCCTATCATGTTGTTCTTCAACACTATAGTTACCTCAATTAATACTAGACAACATACGCTTTTGACTCTCTACCGGATGACACGGCGCCAAGACAGGGCATCGTCTCTTAGACGGACATGCGGCTGATCGTCCCCCCCCTTTAGACTAGCACATTCTACAACAAAACACTTGGATACATACCTTACCTCTACCGTTCTTCTCCT
This sequence comes from Fusarium transvaalense, assembly GCA_013623685.1. Lineage (NCBI taxonomy): Eukaryota > Fungi > Ascomycota > Sordariomycetes > Hypocreales > Nectriaceae > Fusarium > Fusarium transvaalense. The sequence goes on from JABFFG010000117.1 coordinate 13,544, forward strand.
CTCCTCCTAGTGGTGGAGATCACCAAGACCTGGGGAAACTGTTGCATGGCGCCGGATCAAAGGGTGGCGCGCCCCTGGTCTGGGGGAGAAACAGACCAGGGTTTGAACCTCCAAGCTTATTGCTACAATAACTATATAGGAGAAGCTATGGCCTGACCATAATTTAAAACTCCCTCCCTGTTCCATGTCTACATAACAAAGCATCGACTTGTCTCTCTTCCTCTTCATTCATCCCAAGATACCCCCTAGCAACTGGTTTCGTCCTTGATCTCGATACTCTTCCTTCAACTCTTCGACTACCAGTATACCAGTCACCCTGGACGATATCATCACAATGGCTGCTACCACAGAGCACAGCGAGCAGTTCAGCGAGAAGCATGATGGTCTCAACGGTAGCTTTGATCCCGAGGCCCAGCGTGGAGAGGCTTTGAGCAAGTTCCGAACGGCACAAAGTGTTCAGATGAGCCCCGAGTTGTTCGAGAAGCTCTACCTTTCGCCTATGAACAAGGTCAAGGGTGAGCTTCGACAAACCTTTGCAAACCCGACGCCAATGTACGACAATCCTTTCAGGAGTCCTTGACAGATATCTTACTGACAATACTTTAGTGCCCTTGTTGGTTTCTTGCTTGCCTTCACGCCCCTGACTTGTGATCTTATGGGCTGGCGAGGTGCTGGTGGCAACGGTGCTGCTTCAAAGTATGTTATCAGCTGATATGAATCCCTACTGAGTACATCTAACAATCCTTCCAGCGCCGTGTACATGTTTATGGGAGGTCTTCTCATGATCATTGGTGGTGTCCTCGAATGGGTTCTGGGCAACAGTTACCCAGCCTGTGTCTTCTGCTCTTTCGGTGGTTTCTGGTTCTCTTATGGTGGCACTCTCATCCCAGCCTTTGCTACCTACGCCTCTTATGCTCCCGCCGACGCCCAATCTGCCTCCGAAGGTCTTGCTACTCAGGGATTCAATGCTAGTCTTGGTAAGCGAATATGCATACCAATAACCAAAGAGAGATGTTGTACTAACGAGGCACTACAGGATTCTGGCTCCTCTTTATGGGTCTCTTGTCTTTTATCTTCTTCCTCTGTGCCCTGCGAACCAACATCGTCTTTGTCATGATCTTCTTCAGCTTGACATTCTGTTTCCTTCTCATCACTTCCGCCTTCTGGGTTCTTGCTGATAATTACACTGGAAACGCCCTGCTCGCACAGAAGCTCCTCAAGGTAAGTCTCCTATTATAATAACCCCCACTGGACTGTGTAACTGACTAGGAAAAAGGCTGGTGGTGCTTTCGGATTCGTGACATGCATGTCAGGCTGGTACATCCTCATTGCTGTTCTCTTCGCCATCGTCGACTTCCCCATTCAAATCCCCGTCGGTGACCTGTCCACTGTTATCAAGGGACACAGCGAGAGGAAGGCCCGTCACGCATAATCTGATGCACGTATGAGATGTCTGATGGATATAATGTGGACAAAGGGGATGGAAGGATGATACAAACACTTGAGCATCTCCTTAGCGGCGTTGGTCATGGCGTTGAGTTAGTCAACAATTGGTTATGGGTGGCTTCTAGTCTGATGTTCTATCCTTGATATGAACTTCATTTAGTTATTAGTTTATTGGCATGATGGGTGTGAAAGCTCCATTAGCAGAAAATACCAAGTCTGTTTCTCACTTATTCCTGAATTCCATCAAGTCTGATCTTGATGAGTTGCTAATATAAGATAGACGTTCTAAGCATAATGCAATATCTTGAACTTACATTGTGGGACGTCACCAAAATATGACTACTTTGACATAGACAATAGACAATGCGTCTCTAGACACGTCTCATCTGGTGTCCAAGTAGTCTAGATCCACGAAGCTAAGCAGTTTGTTTCCTCTTGAGCAACACCTTGACATCATCTCCATACCTCTCAAACCCAACATTAAATCCTCCGCGCAGGATAGGAACCCCAAACTTCACCCCAGGAGCAGCCTCAATGTCGAAAGTCCGAAGCATCGTTCCAATCACAGAGAAAATAATGTCCGTCCCAAACACACGACCGAGACACATGTTACCCGCAACTCCAAAGGCTCTGACTTTCCGAACAGCGCTGCCACAAACTTCACCTGCTTTGTTGATGAAACGGGAGGCTTTGAAGACTGCAGCGTCAGGACCCCAATTATCAACGTCCAAGTTGGACGCGCACATAGGAAGCATAAAGATCTCTCCCTGAGGAACGGCAATGGGTTCAGAGTCAGGGACATTGAGCATAAAATCGTGACGGGCAATTCTTGCTACTCCTGTCATGTGCAGACGAAGAGTCTCGTACCAGGCAGCCATGAGCCAGGGGCATTCAGTACGGACGTTGGCAAAGTCCAATCGTGGCTTATCCTCTCCTTCAACATATCTGACTTGCTGAACCTCCTTAAGAATGACTTGGACTAGTTCAGGGTCTGTCAAGAGGTGACGGGTGAGCCAAACCGCCAGGGTGCTAGTTGTAGCCAGAAGACCCAGAGCTGAGACCATCTCGATGTGATAGTAGTCTGGATTTGTTTCCCAGTCGGGATCACTGTGGGCCACGACATTGATACTGTGAGCGGTAGTTTGGATACGGGCTTCGCGGTGCTGAAGATGGAATTCGCGAAGTCTTTTAAGGAGAAACTTGCGGGAGTTCCAGGCTGAGTTTGCTGTGATCCGAGAAAAGGGTCTTCCGAGGGTATCAAACGTCTCGCTGAGTTTCCTTCAATTTGTAAGTACAGCCACTAGAAAATTGCCAATCATGAGAAGACTTACATGAACTCGTTGGAAAACTCCTGATCCATACTCCAAGGGTTCGCAACTCCCCATGCTGCGCTCGCCGTAGCAGAGACAGTCAACTCAAACACCCAACGGCCAATATGAACCTCACTCAACTCTGGCATCTTCGCAACTCGTTCTCTAATATTTGTGCTCGAACGTTGATTCAAAGACACAATGTTCTCCGCATGACCAAACTTCTGTTTATGCAGGGGTTGAGGATTGTACGCAAACACAGCCTTGACAGTATCCTCTTGAAGTCCAAAGAGACGAGGACCAACATAGACAAGTACTTGAGCAAGACCAGTGTCATTTACGTGACGCGAGAGGACTCGATCCATGCTTGGATGACAGACTGTGATGCGAGCAAAAGGGATGTTGATGGTGAAGATGGGAGCGGTGGTGGAGGCAATGAGGCGGTTGATGTAACGACTGCTGTCGATGGTTAGACCCATGAGGTGACCTAACCATGGAACTACGCCCGATAGACGAGGGAGATGGGAGATGGAAGGGCTGCCATTGCTGAAAGTCTTTTCATTGAATGAGGCTGGGGATGCAATATGGCGAAGCAGACGACGAGTTAAGATTGGGAGGACATAGGCCGCTACGGAGAAGAATATGAGGGTCGATATAAGATTGATAGAGAATGAAGCGATGTGATCAAAAGATCCGGCATGATAAGTCATGGAGTACATGATGAGGAGAAGCAGAAGAACAGACAACGCTGATCAACAGAATGGTAATAGTTTGTGAGTGATTGTAGGTAAGATAAGATGTCTTGCTTGATGAACCTCTCATTCTGAACGGTAATATCTTCTATCTTATACGGCTTCATCCAGAGAGCCTCCATCAGCTCTCGACGCTCTCATCGTTATTGACTGCAAGCCTCATCACACAACCTCAGCTGTTTCCCCTCATCGATGAAGTGATCAAAAGCTCTCCATAAGCGACTCTAGCCATTTGCGAAGGAAGCTGCATCTCATTACAATACAAAACTCCATACCCAACCCATCCTCGAAGTATATGTGAGTCGACAAACATACCCTTTTGAGCCGCATGGGAGGAGAAGATGAACGCCGTAACCAATCAAATGTTTATACTCGCGACAACTCTTTGTTTGCTATATTGCAAGCTTTCCTCATAATGGAAGCCATTCTTGAGATATCACATATGCAGTTTGTTCTGTGCTCGAAAGCGTCTTGGGAGAGGGTGTGTAGGGTGATACCTTCACTCGGAGGAACCAGTCTAGACTCCACAATGCCTTGGAAGTGATCACTAGACGATGAGATATTTTGCCCTTCAGCCCATAATTATCTCACCTAGATCACGATATCGTAGCCGAGGCCTTGTTATATCGCAGAAACAGTGAGTTGGTGGCGTCGTCGTTCTGAACTGGGTAATAGTTGAAGCAGACGAAAGGGCAAGCTGCAGCAGAAATGTCTCATACGGAAGTCTAGATGAAGATCTCGAGTTTCACAGAAACTTAGGGATATCAAGGGGCTGTGGTTTATTAACTAGAAGCAGAAGGTGAAGAAAGCTTGTTATATCATCTCATCTCATCTTGAATAGCCTTTCTAAAGAACAAAGGGATCAAGCGAGGGCATCGCCTGATGAAGCCATATACCACCAACAAGCAACATTCCGTACTCTACATCAACTATTTCCTGTAACCGAGTTTGTTCACAGACAATATTGTTGGTTCCAAGGTTCGGTTGTAGAATCTCTCATCCTCACCGATTGGACCACGCATCTTTCATGCAAGTGTTTACTGTCTAGTAAAGACTTAGGCCGATATATTGTGCAAACCGCATTGCATATCAAGACGTTACCGGCCTGAAATGATTGAGGTACAACGTCTTTAGATGTTTCTTGGTGCTAAGTAGGTTAGTGTTAGTGTCGGTGAGATGTTGGTTCAGTGCTAATTACTAGAGACATTGTTTTGACTCGCACGGTCCATGTGCACCGAACACGTTGTCGGCAAAGAGAATAGAGAAAAACCATATACTGGAAATCTTTTCAAATACTGACATGTCGCTGTACTACATCCATGTACATGGAGTTGCACTTACATCGACAAACCACGATCCTGTAGAGCCCTGACCGAATAAACACCACGACCTCAAAAATGCCGAGTCATTAGTTTGGTACTCCTAGTGGAGAACACTTAAATATCAACGTATTACAATCATTCCGATGCAGACAACTCGTCGGAGATAGATGTCATTGTCAGGACCAACAACAGTGGCGTAAAACTGGTTCCTCTCCAACGGTGCTATTCTTGTGTAACTCGCCGCCACTGCCAGGGATCATTGCTAATAACCTTGTACCAAATTCCTGGAACGTGGATATTCTCTAATTGGTTGGCTTTTAGCATATACGCCGACGCCAGGTCTCTTAGGAAGAGCAACAAGTCGAAATTGCCAAGAGTGTACTGCGCGATAGCCAGTTCCGATCTTTGTCGGGGAACCACGACTCAGCCAAGTGATAAAATGGATCTAGATGGTTTGAAAATTGACTCTTGTTACTCTTGGTTAGTATCCTCTGCAAGGTAATACGGCAACATTGCTCAAACAGCTGTTGGCTTGGATAGTTGTTTGGCTAGGCGGAGTCAAGGACCTATCCTGCGGGCAACATTTGACGGGTTGAGTCTACATAACTAGACTTGGAGATAGAATCCCAATAGACTTATGCTTATGATGCCCGTACGTTGAGACGATGAATTAGCCACGGGGTGTCAGAAAACGTAGCTACCAAGGTATGAGAGACAAAGCTGATAAGTCAGGTCATATCAATTTAGAGCAGACACTTAGGCTATGTATATTGTCTCCTCTACATTAGAGGCCAACCTTTTTAAGACCCTCGAGGCTTGGTAAGAGAGAGGCCTGGAAGACCATAAGACGTGTACACAACATTGGCGCAGCGTTGAAGATCAGTTACTGTGAGCCATCAGTAGCACAAGGATCTTCGACGAAGATGTGCCTGTACCTATCTTTAGGACATTGCTCCGAATAATAGTCGATTGCCATATTGATGGGCTTTCGAAGCAAGGCAACTTCCACAAGTATACATAAACAAAATTTTGCCCTTCGGGTTGTCACGAACTGAGAACTCGAAAATAAAGCGCTCTTTACAAGATCGTTAGTTGAGGTTTCTTCAATTACTATCATCATCGAGACATGCCAATGTCATCTTCTGTACAAATCATTATCAACACCCAAATCATACCACACAGAAGCCTTTAGTATCTCCTCGATCCTACAGATAGGTCAACTGCACTCAAATCATCGTATCGGAAGTGTCATGTTCTTTCCGCCCCGACCACCCCGCCCACTTCGGCCACCACGCCCAACACCGACAAACCCCCCTCCAGCGATGGTTTCCATCTTCCGGGCCAAGCTGTTGAGCTCTTTGATCAGACAGCACGCAGCCACAACGCGGAAGCTCTCCAGTTCGCCTGTGCCGTGGTATAGAATAGATGCATTCTCCTTTTTGATACAGGCAACAGCCACACATGCCCAGCATAGTTCGACAACGTCTTCTCTCCAACGGGACGTGGCGGCGTCCGCTTCGGTCGCTGTGCTGAGGGTCTCTGCGCCATCGCCTACACCTCGGTCGCGAATCTGCTTAACTATCCACGTCATGGTACGATCGATCTCTTCTTTGAGCTTGATGGACGCATCGCCCTGGCGGCGGGTCTGAGCACCTCTCTTGTTGAGGATAAAGCCGCAGAATACTTCCACTTCTGTCAAGGGTACACGGGGATTTTCTGAGAAATGCCACATCTTGTCCGTTATGGCCGACTCATACCTGGTCAAATTAGCACGTAATGGCACGAATTTAAGTCGATGCGACTTACAGGCCGCGGATCTTCCAAGCCTCTTCTGATTTACGAGTCCAGTCTATGTCAAGCTTGTACTTGATGACTTCGTTTTGTACAATGGTCAACAGTTGATCCCAAACTGATGGCCCAGCAGTGTCGATAGTGCGATGAATGTCCTCATCCCAAATCTTTTTCTCGTCAACATTTCGGTAGAGATGACCAAGGATCTTCTCCGATTCGTAGTAGTTGGCTTTGGAGCGGGCCATAGAATCATTAGCGTTATCAACTTCATCTTCTTCCCCAATGTGCGCCAGCTGTCCTTTGTCATACAATTTTAGAGGTGGCGCTGTTGCCAGGCTTGAGGATATGTTAGTATGAGGCCGTCCAATCGCGGGGAGAGGGCAAACCTACAAGTCAGGGCGAAAACGCTGGTTTTTAGGCAACTGTTTGAGATTGACGGGAATGCCAGTTTTGGAAAAGTCAACAGCCGTGGAATGAAGTCCTGCCAAGATGATGCAATCAGGGTGAGTTGTTCCCAAATCGTGATAATCGGCCAAAATGACATGCCTAGTCGCAATCACCCCGAGTATATCAGTCCGCATGAAGTTGATAAAAAAGTCAGCAATATCCTTAGGTTCCACCAGACGATCCAGGGACTTAGGGGTAACTCTTGGATAGTCTGCCGGTGAAAAGTATTTCGAAGGCCTCGCCTCGGGATCCCATATGACGTTGTAGATGTCTCCATCGAGATCTCCTCCGCTTAGCATGCTTGGCAAGTCACGCTTCCCTTTCTGGCTGAAGATGATGCAGTTCTGAAGACTTCGCAAGGGGTGACCCTGTGGTGGTGTGACTTGCCTGACCAGCTGAATATCTCCAGGGTGAAGGGCTGGTGAGCGAGTGACTATAATCTCGCCGTCCTTCAAGGTAGACCTGATACCCCGACCATTACTTCTGCCATAGGTCTTGTCATACGTGACATAGACCTCGCCCTCGCCGAGGAACCCCGTCTCGTCCATGATGCCAAAAAGCGTCACTCCGCTGTCAACCGGAATCCTCGCCTTGTGCTTCAGCAAACGCAGCTCCCGCAAGACAACATGTTCAACAGCCGCCTTGAGAAATTTGTCGCGGCGATAATCAATATCCATTGTCTCCAGTTGCTTGACCAGTCTGGGAAGACCCATATTTATACCGATTGCGTGGTGCTCCAGGAAAAAGCTGGTGTTAGTTGCGTCAGCCGTAACGTTGCGAAGGATATCAAGTGCGTTGTTCTGGAGCTTGAAGAACCATTCGTCCTTTGTACCCATGTCTTCTAGGATTTTGATCATTTGTCGGTTAAGAACTAGTCGCAGTGGTTTAGATGCCGTGTCACAAATGCCGAGCTCCCTAATATCTTGACTTGGAAACTTCATCATGGACTCCTTTCGAATGCAGAACACCTTGCCCTTAAGTCTGGTGTCCAAAGAAAGCATTCCCTTGCAACCGCCCCATCGAATCTGAAGACATGTCGGCGGCGCAGATTTTATCGAGAGGTAAGGCCATATTTCGTCCAGCGCTTCCTGGGATATTGTCCCCACTCCATCACTGAAGACACGAGATCCGTCCGCAGACTTGACATCGGGGATAAAACGAGGGACAATGTTGGTTTCAAGGATCGGTACTGCGTATGGGGTCTCCGAGAATGCTTGGCCGATACGTGCTGCACATTTAGCTGGGACTCGGATGTCTGTAAAGTCACCAAGAGCCTGCAAGATCGCTTCTGGGCTTTGAAGTTGAAGATCTTGGTCGACAAAGGGTGCCGAGAACCAGGCGGAATGTGAGCGAAGGGACGAATGGGAAAACCCGAGAAATTGGTACTTTCGTCCCGCGATTGGAATTCCAGCATCCATCATGTGTCGAAATTGAGAATAAATGAGCTCGTTGTCCACTTTGGGATGGAATCTCAACTCCTGGCCATCTTCTTCACAAAAGATAACACGGAGGAAGTAATCATTGTAGTCGGAATACTTGCGCAGCACTCTGTTCTTACTCTCCGCGTCGGGTCCGGTGAGGAGTACCCGTGTAGGCGTGATCAAAGCTTTGAAGACCCAAACTTGGTGTTTTGGCAATTTAACTCCATATATACGGTCTCTGTCGGGGTTCTTTGTACGAGCTTCAAATTCGGCCTTCATGATATCGGCCATAATATTCACCACATCTAGCTCGTTAGGATCTGTACCAGGACAAGGGTAGGGAATTCTTTGAAACAGTGTTTTCATAGCGTCTGTCGTCACAGGAACTGCTACCCTTTTCTCTTTGGCATCCTCTATAACGCGGTCCAACACGTTGAGAAGCTTTATACCACTGGCTGGGTTGATAAAGTTGTCCCAGACAAGAGCCTGAACTTGGAATAGAAGAGCGAAGTGTACACTGCCGGACGTGAGAAGGCGCTTAGACCTCTCGATAAATGTTTGTCGTCCGAGGAGGTGATTGCTTTCTGAACCCATATTGTTCCATTTGACAGACGGTAGGTCATGGTTGGTAATTGCAAGGCTATCCTTGTTCTTCAGTGACCTCAAGACTTCGTCAAACGAAAGAATATCATAGATATAGATGCGATAGACGAGACAAGACGAAGAGTAATCGCGGGGCAGGCCCCAGGTAGCCAGTCCTTGAACTCGGCTCCATTCATGCATTGAACGATCCACCAAAGATAGGCGAGGCATGTACATCTTCGGCGGTTCCGTCAAGACCAATGTGAAGGACAGATCACCGCGGCTAGCGATAAGGTCCTTGATAGTCTCATTATGGAAGTCCATCCGATTTCCGCCTTCAGCCTGGATCGTTAGCCACTGAGGTGTGAACTTTCCGGTGACGCCTTTAGGAAGAACCAATTTGTTATGGTCAACAAAAGTGATCACATCATCTTCACCACGGAAAGTATTGCCACCACAGCTGATATTCGCAATGCTAAAAGCTTCGGCTGGAGCGTGACGGTCTTTTTTGGTCGCAGCAGCAGGCGCCTTTTGCTTCTTTTCTCGTTCAAGTTTGAGGTGTGCAATAGTATGTTTGTCCACAGACTTGGTGCTTTGTTCCACGAAGATGGCAGTCTTGAGGATGTAAAGTCGTGCGATATCTCTTGCCTGAGGAAGTGACCTAAATAGGTAGCTTGGGTGCATATTCTCCTTGCCGTATTGGTCATGACGTTTTTGTTTGCCATGTCGGGCGAGAAATGCACTGCCTTCTCTGGCGTCGAGGAACTTGATCCATGCTCGAGCTCTGCGTTTGGGCTTCTCGCAGTGGTAGTCTGAGATATTCAGAGCTCTCATGAAAGGGAGAATTTCTTGTTTGAAATGTTCTTCTGATAAGTCCGGAGGGACATTTCGGCAGAAGATTTCCATCGTTAAGGCAGGGCAAGACCGAATGCCTCGAGAAAGTCAGTACCTTCACCCTTAGCAGGCGAGCAAGGAAGAGGTTTTGTTGAGAATGCGAGAAGTTATAACGAAGACCTGAAGTCCGTCAGTACAAATGGCCTAGCTTGAAATCACTTCTAATCTTACATGATCAACGTCGTTCTATTGCATATTGCAATTTTGACGGTCCAACTAGAAGCGACGATTTGGGCGATTTCTCGTTGTTTTGCCCAACCTAGTATAAAGGCTCTGGGCCGTAATGCTTCGTTGCATACGGTTGGTTGGATGTGAGAACGCTTCATGCAGGAGGCCGGCCGCTGTAAGATGAGGGTATGTAGGGTTGCGAAGGAAGGACCGTTTGGCCTTGGGGCAGGAAAGGTTGCAGAACGAGAAAATAAATATTGAGAGAGGGAAACAGTGGAATTAAAAACACTGGCTACAAGTGCCTACTTTTCACAGAATTGCTGTGCAGAAAAGAACCTAATCAAGGCTTGCACTGCAGTGCAACTGTTGCTCACTTACAACCACCAACACTTAGAGACTCTGCGCACTGTGTCGTTCAGCACTTGGGGCCTGGATCCGTCTTGTTTGCTATTGTTCGTACAGTATATGCACTGTAGCAGTTCTGCCTCAAACAGGTCGCTCCTCCCCCACCTGTAGCTGCTCTCGGTGTGGACCCCTAAATCTCGGTGACCTCTTCGGTGACCTTTCGGTGAGTGGCGGGGTAAATGTTTACACCAGCTCCCGCATTCCTCCATATACGTTCCCGATTTCATTTGCCGAGCCGGATGCTTTCGCACTCGCGGCCGATTCCCGCTCCACCTGCCATCATGTAAATCATTCTTCCGGAAGCTATGAGGGCCTTTTATAGCAATTGAAATACCACTCATTGAACTTCTTTCTTCAATTCCCAAGCTATCAATTCGCATCATCAGCCATCATGCCTCCTCCTGGTTCCCTCTACGTCACAATGCAGCCCAAGCCTGGGCTGTCTGTAGACCAATTTCATGAGTGGTATAACAACGAGCACGGCCCAACTCGTTTACGAATTCCCCAGATCTTCACCAACGGTCTCCGTTATAAAGCGACCGACGGCCAGGAGCCTGAATACCTTGCCGCGTACGACGTGACGGACATGCCCCTGCTCGAAACTGAGACGTACCTCACCCTGCGCGCAAACCGATCTCCTCGAGAAGCTGAGACAATTGGACAAGTCGACGTAAAGCGATATTTCTGGGATTTGGTCTATACCAAGGAAGCCTCCCAGTTCACTCCATTCGAGAAGTTGAGTGATGACGAGGCCGAGGGTCATCAGCTTACCGCGGTTACAATTGAATTGAAGGACGCGGAGGGAGCTGAGGAAGAATATCAGAAGTGGTTGACCGAGGAACATATCCCCATGTTGGCCAAGATTCCCGGGTGGTTGCGCTCTCGCGTCTACAAGACTTCGTATCTTGAGGGACAGGGCAAGACGACTTTCCTTGCACTGCACGACTATGCTAAGGAGAATGGCCAAGGTGGTGAGGCACACAAGGCTTCTATGGATACCCCTTGGCGTACTCAAGTCTTTGACAAATATGTCGCCTCCAAGGGTCGAAGGACATATTCCCTCTTCTATGTCTTTGGACCTGCTCCCCGAGAGCTGCATTCCCTGTCAAAACTCCCATCGACAGCTGCATTTACCTCTCCGGACTCCAAGCAGTCAACCATCCCCGGTCCTAACGCTGCCATCAACTCATTTATCACGACTCCAGACTCTCTAAACATACCCTTCCGATTGGAGGGAAACCCCGACCCCAAGGCTCCTACCGTCGCATTCTGCAATTCGCTGTTGACTTCTCTTCACATGTGGGATCCCTTTGTGGAAATCCTCAAGCGCGAGCGTCCTGACTTGCGCATCTTGCGATATGATACCCGCGGCCGACATGCCGTACCCCAACCTCCCGTTGCTGCCACTGTTGACCAAGTGGCCGATGACCTGAAGACCGTGCTCGATGCTTTCCGCATCACAAAGCTCCATACCCTTATTGGTGTCTCCATGGGCGGTGTCACCACTCTTAACTTTGCCATCAAGTACCCCGAGCGCCTGGAACAGTTCATCGCCTGCGACTTCAACCCCACATCAAGCGAAGCAAACACACAAGCCTGGAAGGATCGTACAGCTATGGCTGAAGAAGACGGCGGCAATGGGATTAAAAAGCTTGCTGAACAAACTGTTCAACGCTGGTTCCATCCCTCCACGAATGCTGAGACAGTCAAGTGGATGACTGAGATGGTGGCTGCTAATGATGTCGAAGGCTTCAAGTATAGCAACACAGTCCTCTGGGATTACGACCTCAAACCCAAGATGGGTGGTTGCAAGGTTCGCGGCCTGTTTGTAGCCGGAGAGGAGGACGCAAAGGGTGCTCTGCCCAAGGCTATGGATGCAAGTAGGGGACTTCTTGGAGATAAGGGTGCAGAGCTCAAGCTCGTTCCTCAAACAGGTCACTTGCCTATGTCTGAGAATCCGCAGGCTTTCTGGGAAGCTATTCGAGAATTCTTGTAATCTGAGATGGTAGATAAGAAACTCACAACAGATAAATAGAAATGTAAATATCTCAACGCACCACTGTGTGAGGGATTGGATTGATCTTGTCTTAACAGTGCAAAAGGAAATGCAATGAAGATGCGAACATTACCTCGAGGGCTGAGTACTTGGGATTTCCAGAATCCATCGTCTATCATCCAATGAAAAGGCGCAGTGGCAGAGTGGTCTAATGCGATAGACTAGAAATCTATTCTCTTCGGAGGCGTCTGTTCGAATCAGGCCTGCGTCGTTGGTATTCTTTTTCTTTCTCTATGTCAGGAATGATACAATCCTGTTGAAGAAAGATGCATTATTTTGTTTTTGAATTCTATGCCGTTTGATCCAGCCCGCGATATCTTCGCATAGCTACTTAACCTGTAGTTGTTAGGAATATCTCCAATCACTAGTATCATTTCCATATCACAGCTTGGCTACCTGGAAATAAAAGCTTTGTTCATTGAGACATGGAATTAATCTTGTTTCTGATTTACAATCTATCTACCGGATCGTTCAGCTTCTCTCGTGGAGCAGTTGTTATCATCAGTCCTACTATGGTATCTCGCCGTTGCTATGCACTCTGCCATCAAAAGCTCAACCGATATGGTATCACCTATAAATTATGGATAAATTCCGACTTGGTCAATTCATCAGACATGCTACGTCTGTATATGTTGATGCGTAGATGAGCCGGTATAAAGTTGACGCGTCTTATGAAGACCAACTATCAGAACCATCCGAACGAGTCTCACCCTAGAATTAGATAAGACTAATCTTACTATGCGAAGCATGACACTACTGTCTTTAATGTAATTACTTTAGCCTGTTATTGGTTGATTTGAAAGCCAGAATGGCGAGCGATGTAACTGTCAAACCAGCCACATTAAAAACCCTCCGATGTCTTGTAAGCCGGAGGCTTCAAGTCAAGCACTAGGGAATTTGTAACATATCCATTGATTGCCATAGGCCTTTTATATAAGATGGATATTTGGATAAAAAAAGACGAAAGTGCTCTTTTAATGAAATGACATTGCCGAGTTTTAGTGCTTTCTGTGATTTTCCAAGAAAAGATAATCTTCTACAGCTATGCTTTCAAATCAGCCGGTCTCATCCTCGCCATCTGTCGATATGTCTGATCAAACAAAGACAGCTTCAGGAGATGAAGAAGCTCAAAGTACTCAAGGGCAGCCCCCGGCCTTCAACAAAGACTACCGCTTCTGGATGATCATGGCTACCCTAATCCTTTCCACGATCCTCGCATCCCTGGAATCTACAGTCGTCATTACCTCTCTCCCAACTATTGTCAACGACCTAAAGCTTGGATCTAGCTATATCTGGGTTACCAACGTCTTCTTCCTCACCACGTAAGTCATCCATCCCAGCGAAGTCTATGATGCTATATCTAACTCTGCTTCGCTACTGCAGTGCCTGTGTTCAACCTCTCTTCGGACAACTCTGCAACATCTGGGGTCGTAAGAAAGTCATGATGTTCATCTTTGCTATATACACCCTCGGAAGTGGCATCGCAGGTGGCGCGAATGGAGGTGCTATGCTCATCGCTGGCCGTACAATCCAAGGTATTGGCAGTGGTGGAATTACGATGGCCAACGACGTTATCATATCGGATTTGGTACCGCTTCGGTACAGAGGGAACTACATCGCGATACTCTTGTTGGTCATGACCGTTGGCTTTGCCATCGGACCGTTCCTTGGGGGCGTTATCGTTGAGAATACGACATGGCGATGGGTACGTTCAAGTCTGCCATTGACACAATTGAAGTAAACTGACTTCCTGACCTAGGTGTTTTACTTGAACCTCCCTCTTGGAGGCGCGGCGATTGTCGTGACATACTTCTTCCTCAACCTTCAATACGATAGGACGCAGTCGACAATGGATAAGCTCAGGCGTATCGACTATATCGGCAATGCTATTCTCATCGGATCCAGTGTCTCAATCCTCATCGCCTTGACCTGGGCAGGTCCAATTCATCCATGGTCCGATGTCAGAATATTGGCTCCATTGATTATAGGTCTCTTTGGCCTCGTCGGCTTTGTCGTTTATGAAGGATCTGGCATTCCCACTGAACCCGTCATGCCCATTCGCCTATTCCCAGGCCGTACATCTTACATCGTCTATGCCAATACCTTCCTCAACCAGTTGCTCATTATGTGGGTGTACTTCTTTCTCCCGCTATACTTCCAAGCCGTCAAGGTGTCAACCCCTTCTCAATCGGGAGTTCAGATGCTTCCCGTTGCTCTCATCGCTATCCCTGGAGCTGCACTCTCCGCCTTTATGTTATCTCGATGGGGCAAGTACAAGGGACTTCATATATCAGGTTTCTTCCTTTTGAGCTTAGGTGTGGGGCTCCTTGGTCTTCTGGAAGAAGATAGCCCTCCGGTAGCTTGGGTTCTTGTCCAGTTTGTTCCCGCCATTGGCTCTGGGTTTCTGCTCAATACGCTTCTACCTGCCTTCCAAGCATCTACAGAGGAGATTGACCAAGCTGCAGCTACAGGGACCTGGTCATTTATACGTTCTCTTGGCACGGTTTGGGGTGTTGCAATCGCTGGATCCGTGTTTAATTCCTACACAAAACAGTATGCCCACATGGTTGACAACGAACTTGCCAGAGAAGCACTACGCTCAGGAGATTCATACCAAAGTGCTACTCGCGCTTTCATTCTACAATTCGATGAAATGGTCCAGGCTCAGCTGCGTCACGTCTTCATGCTCTCGCTTCGGAAGGTTTACGTTATCTGTGTGGCATTTGGTGGGCTTGCCTTTCTCCTCTCTTTATTTGAGAAAGAAATCCCTCTTCGTGAGGAGCTGGATACTCAGTATGGTCTAGACGAGAAGCCCCCCAATGAGAAGAAGAGAAACAACTAATGGAGGCTTGGGTAATGCTGCACGCAAAGTAGACTGCCGCATGAATCTTGATCAGGAGTGCATGTTTTCTTGCCTCGGTGTTACAGAAGACTTAGACTTGTTTGCAAAAGAGACAAAATGATTAAGTTATTCTATGTTATTTTAGACCCCCCCTTAGGCTATCTTATGCATCCGAATTCCATCTCGAGTTCTCCAGCTTACCCCTTTCATTCCTGATCAGTTCAAGGATCTGCGCACATAAAGGATGAGCCGGAGAGATATACCATTTTTCAGGTCGATGTTGGAGCGAAGAAGGTTTCTAGAAAACTGCGATGGGGGCATATTCGTCCTCTTGAGATCGAGAGATGGACGTATGAGAACTATCACCTGCCACTTTCGAATTAACGAACCTGAGCAGTAAAGCTGATGCCAAAACTGACAGGCGAAGCGACTGATTATGTCGGACATAATGACGTGAAGCATTCCTGTCAGCTAACAGAAGCATACGGGCCAGGACTGTAGCCCAGCCTTCTGCGCTGTATGTTGAGTAGCCGGGCATGAGCATAGAGTGTCGACTCGACACGGTTATACACTGATTGAACCTGTTAAAACCTTCCAAAGCCTATGGAGGTTCTTCGATGATATTGGTGGCATCTCCGCGATGAGGCCGATCGCCACTGCGTGCAAGTACCGATTGGATGCCCGTATGAGACTTTCCATTTTCTTCTGCCTGATGGTGCTGCATTGGAGCTATTGTGCTTGTCTCTTATGAGAACAGGTTATAGTCGGGGACGTAGAGGCTGGGGATATACCCGTTGTGGGTATGCTGGAGTTGCTAAAGGGCTTTGATGTGCTTGTTTGTGTTGGCTGCCGGTGACAGGGGACTGAGGCAACATCGGAGGAGGCTTGTAATCGGTCTTCTTGTAACAAAATATAGATATTCGTTTGTATTGCATGCCGTTCCGCGTCCTCGGGGGTGCCATTTTGCGCGTCTGAAGATGTTAGCATAATTCTATCTTTAATAGAAAGACATAAAGAAGTAAATGGAAAAGTCTTATCCTCTAATTCATGAATAGACTTACCATGCAGATGATAAGGTTATTGTCTGAAGCACTTACCGTCGAATCAATGTGAGATTAAGGACTAAATGAACGCAGAGCTGTATAACAAGGCAATGGATATGCCATAAAGATCGCAAGCTTCGCCCAAATCGATGTCTGGACACTCATTCAACGAGATTGGATTTTATGTAGTGTAACGCTTCAGGTTTGACCTTGGTGTTGAAATAGTTTGTAGATTCTTGGTATGGTCTGCTGACAGTCGATGCAGGCAAGGTGTACTGTATGGGACGACAGGCTGTTACCTGCTGCAAGGTAGACTTCTTGTTGAACCTGGCGGCGCGCCTGGGTGTCATCGGAGCCTCATCCGCCAGGGAAACAATTGACTGCTTGATCTTAGACTTTTTGCCGTAGAAAGCCGGCATCTGGAGGTCAAGCATCTTAACAGTTCGAGGGTCAAATGCAGTAATAACTCCAGCTCGGTGCTCGACAAAGTTTATAATAGATTCTTGACCGCTGTCTTGAGCCTCCTGGGACTCCTAAGGATTCTATAACGACATGCCGACCGTCTTGGTGTACTCCGGAATGGAGCTAGAGCTGTTGGTGGCAAACAGGCCTTCGGAGTAGCGGTATCCAATGCTTCTGACCAATGCGCCATCGGAGTGCATGGAAGCCGGGAGGCACTGGAGGAGCTGTATCTTCTTCTCTATTCAATACTGAAGGGGACAAGCTATTATCATTGTTGTCTTCAGGGAGTGGTCGTTGACTTCGTCGTAATCCCAAGCTAAAGGCCTCACTGGGTCTTAGAATGTCATTTCTGTGTCCATTACATGGGCTAGGAGAAAAAGACATGTCGCGCTTCAGATCAGTTCTCTCCTTCGAACAACAGCTGATGGGGCTTCTTTGCGACGATACAAACAAAGAATTGCTCCTGCATGATGATCTTGTGTTGACAATATCTTGGGACAAACGGTAGCATAGACATAGGTGAGCTCCTCAAAAACGCTCCTTTGAATAGTAGAAAGTTGTTGCCAATACCGTTGATGAACTGCAAGATTGTTGGCGCAATGCTGATGGAAACCTTTTGTAGTTTCTCAAGACTGGACAAAACCCGAGCGATTCCTCTTAGGCAATCTAGTGGCATCTCTAGTGATGCAACTCTCTTCGCCCTTGGTCTGGAAGATTGGTCCCTGGGGGTAGCCGTTCAAGTTCTGCAAGTGC
The DNA here is from genome assembly GCA_013623685.1 of Fusarium transvaalense. Lineage (NCBI taxonomy): Eukaryota > Fungi > Ascomycota > Sordariomycetes > Hypocreales > Nectriaceae > Fusarium > Fusarium transvaalense. The sequence goes on from JABFFG010000117.1 coordinate 31,238, forward strand.
TTGAATAGTTACTGGTGATGGGTTGACCCGGATGACCCTTAAGCATCCATACATTAATGGCTATGGTTGAAGTATGGTGGAAAGCGACATTGCGCCTTGTAATACCAACGATATAGTGAAATAGAAAGCCATTAACACTCTCTGTGTCAGTAAGGGTAGATATACGTTGCCTTTATCTTGTACCGATCCGGGGTCGTCGACCACGACCACGATCAGCACGCGAGTCGCGGCATGGCGTGGCTTCAGCTTATCGACCTTGCCAAAAAGTTTTTTACTGAGTGGGATAGATAATGGGTCTGAAAATTGTATGTCGCTGTTGCATCCTTGAGATAGCTCAACTCCCAAGACTAGGCCTTCTAGAACTCTTGTCTGCCATGGTCTCTCCTGATGATACATGATTAGTCCCCTTAGCGAACTCTGTGGCCTTCTTGATATTCACGTATGGGAGGAGCTTTGGTAGGCGGTCTGGGGTCTCTTCGGCGTCTGTAAGCCTCCTCGCGAGTTGGAAATAGTGGCTGTTTCCCTTTGAATTGGTTTCAAGTAGGGCCGTACGTGACGATAGGCATCGCAAACCCTGTTCCCGGAAATGTCTTCAGCGAAGTCTTGGAGCCTAGCATTTTCCACATCTTATCAAGTTCGCCTTGCTAATGTTCAACAGAGAGTCCCGAGAAGAATTCCTGGCAGTTGTTCGGAACTACTGCGGCGCAAGGAATCGGAGCTGTGTGTATTTGTCCGAATTCCTGCTGACGATGAGACGGTACCGTACAACGCTTCTTGCTGTTGTAATGCATATGACGAGGAAGAGAGCAACAATGATAGTAATCTCATCATGGACAGGACGAGCTCCCTTGTCGTGTAGGTTATAAGATTACTCTGGGAGTTGCTTCTTGTTCTTGGGTAGATCTATTACAGCAAGGACATGGGTATCCTGGATAGACCGAGATCTTCGAATGGGATCCGACAAAGGTTTGCCCTAGTCATAGATGTAGTGAAGACCGCCATTTTTGACTCTATGGTGAGTATTGTCGACATCTTCAACACTTGACTTAACAATCTCCCGACTGATCTCTGACTGGAGTGTTGACACCCGCAGGCCTTTGTTCGGGTGACTCTGCAAAACATCGTGTATTCGATATGCTGGCGTCACTTCTTCTTTTATCTTGTGGACCCATTTGATACATACAGAATTCTTGGGGTCCAATGGTTGTTGAATCTTGACGTCCATCGTGCCAAGAGCCAAGTATCTTGCCTTTGCGATCTTTAACCATGATAGTTAAGGCAAAAGTGTCGCTTTTCATGACCCCGGATGTGAGACAAGTCCCCTCTTGGTGGTATACTGAGTGAGTTCCGCTCAGATTTGTTGGGGCAAGTATAAAAGGGAGGGACCTGTCGTTTTCGAACTGAATTTGGGTAATCTTCAAGTTACCTCTTGACGAGTCTGGTGCTCCCGAGAGTGGCCGTCCCCGAAGTGACATGGCGTCTCGCACGCTCTCTAGCTCGATCTCTCTCTCCGCATTCTTCGGGGGCTCATAGTTCTACTATTTCCATATCTCCGTGGACTTGACGTAGGCTTTCCATGTGTACCGAGTCGGGCGTACGCTTAGGGACCAAGAAGGCATATATGACGCATGCGGTCAAAGTGCTACAGATATCTATCGAGGCCGTTGGAATTAAAGATGTCGTTCTAGTACTCCAGTGACAGTGACCAAGAAAAGGCTCGTAGCGATATTTCATCGAAAGATTTACCGAATAGAGGGTAAGTATGTGTTCCTTCGATATCCGCGGCCTCTGCGCCCATGATCAGGTTTCTTTCCTTGCTGAGAAGTGACTCGACTGCTTTGACATGGACGTGGCCCATCACATCTCGGGAGAGCATTTGGCAAAGTTCAGAGACAGTTCTCTAATTTCTTGACATTCACAGAACAGCACCGAGCAGAGACAGGTCGTCAATTTGGATTGGTAGCAGGCCACTTTCTTTGGCGTTCAAGCAAGAACCGTCATTGAAACTTCAAGGGCGTAGCCTAAGGTCGGTACTGGACGAGTAACTGTGGGAGTTCTTGAAATCGGACCCGTAAGGCTGTATTCAATGCATAGTCGTCCAGCGTCAAAACTTGAGAAGGGTAAGTTTCTTCGTAGACCTCACACGAGGTCTCAAGTTGTGCGCCGTTTCGGGATGAAGTCTTGAGTGTACTGCACCGTTGAGAAGTTCCCATGGTTTATCTCAAGCGGCCACTAGTTCCGCCTCCTAGTCTCTGAGGCAGTTTCTTCCGAAGCGTAGTCGACAGGTTTGAGCTCTTGGTCATCTTAATACGGATGTGCATTGTCCCAGGCAGAATGTCAATAGTCGGACCGGGACAAGCACTAGACATGATGCCTGTCGTTTCACAAGGACAGTGTTGTCGATCCACAGATCCATGACGGCATATCGTAGCTCCGGAGCGTTTTAATCCTCCCAGTCACCAAAGTTGTTGACGTTGGTACAATAGCAAAGTGGAAACTAGGGCGCTGCTAAGATGCGCCCTTCATGAGGGCCGACGCAACATTCGCGTCGATGATTCTCTCGTAATATTCAGCCAGAATAATGCATAACTTCCAATGTTAGATCGCCCATGTATTTTGAAGGGACAAGCGATACATACGTGGCTCGTTTAGAGACCATCGCGCTGGAGCTCATGGACGATGTCCTTGGTGACAAATTTATGCCAAGTTCGGTCACTCAGCGACTGAAGTTTCCGTGCTGAACACACATAAAATCTCCATCTGGTGAGCCTCAGCTGTAGGGCTTTGTTCAATAGCGAAGGGTTAGGCGGTATCAGTGTAGACCGACTGCATAAAATAACAGTCGGCCACAGTTCTATCGCATCGGCTGGCTAAAAGGAGATGGTAAGTTACTGAAACAGCTTTCGTTGGTGCTCCAAACAGGCCACATCTTACCTCGCCTCTTCTTTCCGTGTGCATTCGTCTTGGCTGAAACGCGGCGTTTCCCAAGGTTAGGGGTGTGCTATTGTCAATGTGACCCGCATCGAAAGAAAACACAATGGCATGGTGTGTTCGATATGAGAAACAGGAAGAATGGGCCCCAGAGCAAGCCGTTGAGAAACTTGGGGAAGAAAAGCCTGAGAAAGAAAAACGAAGTTGGGGGGAGATTGGAGGTGGTTTATTGTCGACTGAAGATTCAACTCGACTGAGTTCCGTTACCTCATCTCGACGCAACAAAATTATGAATATCGAGAATACAAAGAAGAGAAAACAGGCAGCGGTCGGTCTGTCGTATTGTACAGAAATAATAGCGGGTGCAGAAACCCAACCTTGATGATCAGGCCAGGTCTGCCGGACGGCGGCAGTGACAGTGACACTGCACATGCGAATAACCTCCCATCTAGCCACTTTCCTACTCGTCAGATATGATATCCCATCATAGTCGTACATCTTCGAAAAGATGCTGTCATAGTCTCATTCAGGAGACAAGTTACGCCATGAATTCACACTTTCATAAGCCTCGACATACTAAACACAGCCTAGTATGTACTTAAAGACGCGAATAACCAGCAGGTAGTCGGTAAATATCTCCCTGGGCTATGAAAATCCTGGCTTTACTTGATAAATTAGTCACTTGATGCTATTCAATCCACTCTTAGGCTATTTATTCTTATACTCTAAGCTCAGGGTCTATATCCTCTGCTGCCATCACTCACAAATTTGAGTGCACACCTGTTTTAGTACACTCCCACCATTGCAAGCTCATCGAGAATACCCTTGGTTCTTCTATTCAACTCTATTAATTTATTAGGTCGCGTTGTCCACCCGTCTTCAACAGCACCCAGCTCAGAGTTTAGCATATCCTTGTATCGTTGACAAGTCATCAAGCCTGTCCAAGCACTCTTGTTCGACCATGGGCTAGGAAACCCGATCAGCAGGTTAATCTGACTCACGACATGATGAAGCAACTCGGCGAAGAGAATAAATTGGGTCGAAGGCTCAAGTAGTGGTACATCAGCAAACGCCATGGGAGCCGAATCGATCAAATCCCGCTGTGGATCCGACATGGAGTTGAAGATCAATTTGAGAATAAATTCGAGATGTTTGATGAGTTGGACGTAGCATGAAATGATGAGAAACATTGTTGGTGAGTCAAAGACGGGAGGAAGTTGAGGAGTAGCGCTTCCGGATGTTGGTGTTGTACCACCTGGTGATAGAGAAGGAGTTGACGAAGCAGAAGATGGCGATGTGTCTGCTGTAAGTGCCATTATAGTCTTGTTTGTGTACGGTTGCCGGCCATAACATGAAACAGTGCGTATGCCGAGCTGTCGATGCAGCGATTTCAGGACAACCAGAAAGTCCTGTGATGTCCTCAACACCATTTGCACATTTTGATACCCGTTCGTCGCATTGTGAATGTTGCAGATAAAATCGTGCAAGCCAAAATTGCTCGTAAACTGGGCTGCGAATTCCCTTCCCCGATGGATATCCGCATTCAGCTTTGACAATTTCTCAAACAATTGCTCACTCGGCCTAAGGATCGGCTGCTCAACATCCGGTGCGTCGAGTGTCTGCACAGCAGGCCACGTTTCCATTGGGAATGGGAGACTCTCAGGCGCATACCCGCAGAACGGGTCAAGATTCCATGTCGAATCGTCCAACAGGCCCTGGATAAACTGCATGCCATCATCCGCTGGCTGCGACAAATCGCAACCACTGCGAAGCACGATTTCGACAGCTTCTGCCACGTCGTCCTTTTTAGGCGGTCGCCCGACGCGACGCTGCAGACCGGCCTGGCAGGGCAGGTTGAGACGGGAGCAGCGGGCGCATGTCGCCATGGGGCCGACAGGGCGAGAACAGCGGAGTTTTTGGCGACGACAGCGCTCACATGCCGAGCGGATTTGGTTTGGATGTGTTGAAGGGGCGGTATGCATTTCGTGTCTACCTCCTTATTGACTTTATGTTTGTTTGAAAGTGGTGAGTTTTCGCTTTCTAAAGTTCAAGGTGAGATGTGAGATGTGAGTGAGACGGAGGAGTGGAGCTCCATTCGGAGGCTTTAGTGGGTCGATCGGAGGGTTTATGGATGGGGCCGTATGGAACACGGAGACTCAAGTAAGGGACTAAGCTTAGGATTCATTAGGCAAATTCGTCTTGAAAGAGAGTCAATCAAAGATTGATAAGAAACAGCATAAAGTAAGTAATTTATCTTATTCCTTAGGTAAGTATTAGGGTATACTCTAAGTTGGGTATTCTAATCTTTATAACCATGATGCGAAACTGCCAGGCTCCTCCCCCTCAACTCCTTGCAAAAGCCCTCATAGGGACATTGAAAAGGTGAAATCAAACTTGTTGCTGCCACACGCGTCAAAAACAAATGGATAACGGATCGTCGCTTCGTAGGGAAGATATTCGACGGGAGAACTTGGCCTCTGCCTGTGGCGGACCCTTGACAAAGAGTGCTCCTCGCTATGAGCTCTCTTGTTTCTTCCCTTCTTGGCCGACATGACGGATGCCTTCTTCGGTGTGGCAGGAGGTTCGACGCGCCATTCACATGCTAGGACGCCAAATTTGACCTGTTCCGGAGTCTTGTGTTTGCTGAGTTTACTCAGTTTGGCGTATTTGACAAATTGCTCTTGTAGCCAGGACTTGACCTCCATGACGCGCGAGCTAATCTTCCAGTTTTGCCCGCCGACCTCGAAGAAGCTTCTGTTTCCGCCCTCAAACTTGCTAATGTCTTCTCCAAGTCTGGGGGTATTGAATCCTTCAGGGGATTTGCGTAGGATAAGGTAGTCAACAAAGTAGAATTCTTCTAGATTAGGCAGGTATTGTGCCAAAAACCGGTACAGGTGCTTTGGGTGCCTGAAGCCGTCAGGCACGAGATCGTGGATCTGGCCACAATTTGGGCACCGTGATGACTTTCGTTCGTACCATTTGTGACAATACCGCATCGCAACCCTTCGGATCTGGCCTAGTTCTGGGCAAACCAGAGCTTTGGTGAAGCGTAGGCTGGCTTCGTAGTAGTCAGGAGGAATGTATTCTAGGTAGATGACATCTGTTGAGGAGCTGAGGCTAACAAGTCGTCCAGTATCTAGTCTGAAGGCCGTTGGCCGTTTCACGAGGCTTTTAACCACAGCAGCAGCTTCATTGCAGGTGACGGAGAGTTTGGCGAGTTGTTTGTGCAAGTTGGTGTAGTATGAGATGTCGGCTTGAGAAGTGGGGTACAGAGGTTTCAGGGTTCCGTGTACTTTCTGTGTTGGCCGCTTTTCCCTTTTGACCTCGAAAGCCATGGCATCAGCCTCTTCATCCTCATCCGAGGCCACATGGAGGAGGGTCGACTCTTTGATCCACCATCTTCCGATACCTGTTGATGGGTGCCAGTCGGTATCGATCTTGAGAAAGTGCATGCCGGGGGTATCCAGGGTACTCTGCCATATCTGCGTACGTATTTCCGGGGGAAGGCGGGCAAAGGGAGAGAAAGTGCGGCAGTCTTCGGGTATCTCAAATTTAAAGGGAGTCTCTATCGTCTGTATTGGCGAGTCTGGGGAAATGTGACGGTCGGAGATGCGAGCTTGAAGGTCGGGAGCAGTCATGATAGCTGTGGGCCATGAGCTAGGTAGCTTAGTAGCTTATCGTTCGTTGTCTCGCGGTCATGAAGGAGGGGTAAAGATTGAAGGAAAGGCGGAAAGAAGAAGCAACAACAAGAGAGGAGCAGCAGAATGATCAAAAAGTTGGACGGCGGGGACGAACGACCAAGTGAGGGACGATGCAGAGTATTGATGGTCAAATAGTTGGTAAAATGAAGTTGGAAGTGGTGGAAGTTGGACTGGTTGCACAACACAGCAAAACCTCCATTCTAATCGGCAGGCGGCCTGACTGATTAACTGACATGGAACCTACTACCTACCTGTACTAACATTAAGTACCTACTGTACATACCTACATGGAGGGAGGGTAATTGGAGAAAGAGCCGCCCAACTAAAGTTTGATCAGGAGACAAAATAACTTTGTCAATTCATACCACTTTACACCTGCTCTTGGGCTATTGATTTTCTGCATCCTTCCATAACTCAGGCTTCAAGCTTTCTACTAATCCCATAACTCCAGGCGAGGCACAGGCGGGCTGCCAAATGCCAAAAAGACAGCTATCCATGTTGGCTAGATTTTTGATTTAATAAATAATATTAATTTGTGAGATATCAGTGATTTGTAGTAAAATGTTTTGGCGTCATAACGTTGTTCGTGATGAGGGACTTGACTGGTCATATGCCGATCTCATCATCCACCTGGATGCGTAAATAGCTTCACCGCATCAACCTTTGCGGCTAAGTACCTAGACATACACGCCTGAGTATGAACTACGTTGCCAAAGAAAGCCAATTTATTTTCGAAAATAATTGAATGCCTGTAGCTTCGGCTAATGTGCAATTCCTGATCGAATTTACTCTTCTAGATACACACAACCTCGTCATTAGTGGTGGGGTTCAATAACAGAGAATAAACTTCTGATGGGTCATTTGAGCTGTCAGATAGCTTTCAAGGTTAGATAGAACCAACCTTTCATGTCATTTTCGTTTGGTATGTTTTCTGAAGAAGATGGTCTTTTTTAATGCAGGGAGGGTAGTGTGCCACGCCTCGAACTAATCTGCGAATTGACGTGTAAAACCAAGACCCTGTTTTAATGCAACAACGACAACTCAACAACCTAAACCTACAAACAGAGACAGGCAGATGCTGGGCTAGGCCTCTACCAAGAGTCCGAGACAAGATCAAATTCATTGCTCCTTCAATTATCACTTTATCACCGCCCTATTGGGGCGCCAAATCCTGTTAATTGGTGTGACTGGTGTCTATGTTTAACCTACTTATCTATCAGCAAAGTTGGCCATCAAAAGCACAAGAGACAAAATTAGCTACTAAGTTTACGCTCTTTAGACTAGATTATTGGGCTGTTTATTCTTTTACCCTAGCTAAGGTGCCAACTTTATGTTCTCTTACCTGCTAGCCTACCTATATACATCGTCCTTGCGCTGCTTTACAGTACAGACAAAATAGGCCAGCACGGGGACATAATTACAAAGGAGAGGAATAAGAAACAAGACTGCACGGCTTCCTCTCGTGGAACCTATCAATACTGCCATAAACAATCCTACACAAAACCCAGGTAGAACCAGGTTTCGCTCTTTCGCGTCATACAGCAAAAAGGGAAAGCAGAAAATTACTGTTATCACAGTCATGTAAACCTTTTTCTCAGGGGTGGCCGTGAGGGACTGGGCGACGACGAGGCAGGCCATCACATAGAAAGAGACAACGATACCGAAGCACACCTTGTCGAAGTGGTAATAGATACCGACGGGGCGAAGGGTATTCTCTAGTACTATGAGAGTGATGAACAGCACCACTTTCAAGACCAAACCCATGCGTTCCAACAGCCACTGCCAGACACTAAATGTCCCTTCCGAAAAAGGGTCAGAGGACATGGAGCCTCCTTGTAAGATCTTCTGGATCTTGTCATCGAGTTCTTTGTCGAGTAGCTCATCCGGATTTATGTTGGCTGTTTTAAGTTGGGCTCGTATCATGTCCGTGAACTCAAGGAGCCCCTTCCAGCCCTGCGAAAATGCTTCATAGTTATTACGCCTCAACGTCTGGGAAGCGTTGATCCATAAGATAAAGAGACCGAGGCTCCACAGCTGGAGAAGAAGGGCCACGACAAAGAGTTGGAGAAACGAAAAACCCCATTGATACTCTATAGAGTCCTTCAGGTATGTCAGTCGATTGCATGGAATTCATCGATGCCATTTTCTTACCCCATCCTTTATTGGCTGGCAAATGCCCTCAGTGGTAACCTTGACTGAACTGTAAACAGCGTTGTCAACGAGAAAAGTCAATCTCGAGATGTTTCCATATGGATTGGCGTTTCTCATCTCAGGAGAAGTGGAATCCGCGGTGTAGTCCATCGACCAGTTCCAGTAGAATGGTATGTCGGGGAGATACATTGCAGAGATATTGAGTGGCGGTAAATCGAGCGTTTGTCCGAATAAGGATGTACTCTCTGTGCTGTTGCGGTTGGGATTTGTTTCATTATTAACGCCATACTGCTGTATGTCTGAACCATATGCAATTGTCAATGTCTGTTGCCGTAAAGTATACAAATTCTCACACACTTACAGTCCGAAACGTTGGCTTGCATTTCGCACCCTTCTTCATAACCGTCACGACTCCAATACGTACATACATCGTATATACTCCGCGACGAAACTAGCGATGCTTCCCTCGAATCTATACCAGTCAGTAAACTCGGCCGTCTTCAAAGTCTATCATTATCTCACCACTTCTCCAAGGCACGGGAAAGTCACGATCGTACCCTTCTAACCTATCCGCATCATGTATTATATAAGCTATAGGAGAAATGTCCGAGAACTGAACAAGCCTCCCATCTGTGCCATTGACATAGGCTTTGTTGTAAGGAGTATATCCGGTCATGGAACTAGCAAATGTTGGGAACGCAAGAATGAATAAAGCAGTCCATATGATGAAGCACATTGCCGTTTTTGAAGCTAGTTCCCTCTTGAAGAACTTGGATACTAGACACAACGTTGAGAGAGCAGAGTTGTCTTTCTGGATCCGGATGATCCAAACTGTCGTATAAGACGCAGGTTTGGTTGCAAGAGATACTCGGAGGTACTCTGAAAATACCCGCCAAGATACAAGGGCCATAACTGTTTGCCCTCCTCGGCCGACTACCTATAATCCTCTTGTTAATCCACCAACGTGGGAATGGAAGTCGGGTATCGATAGGGCTGAGACACTTACCAAGTCCCAGGTAACATCAATAAGTTTCGCACCTGCAAATTCCCATCTGCCCCAGCCAAGTGTAATCTGGAAGAATCCTTCAGCAGCCCACCAGTTGAAGGCATTTGCCTTTGCATTTTCATCAAAACGAAATTCGCCATCTGGCTGACAAGGATTTTCTCCATCGATATAACCTCGCGACAAAAGACCGAGAAAGATCAGCAGACCTACTAGAGCCAAGTTCCACGCGATCGCTAGTAGTTCGCGGCCAACTCGGGGCAACACATGTAATTGCGGTTCGTCCCATATTGATAGAATGTCGAGCCATGCATCTCGTAGTGCCTTACGAATCGAAGATGGCTCAGGATAGTCCTCCGGTGTGCCGTGCCATCTTGAGGTAGGAGATGGCGACTGTTCCTGGGTCTCCAATTCCGTCTCAGAGTTTGGAAGTAACGGTTTTGTTGGAGTAGACATTGAGGCGATAGTTGAGAAGACCGAGATGCTGTAAAATACCTGTATCTCCAATAGTTTTACAATAGTTTGCTACGCAACGATGGAATAGAAACAGGAACAGGAGTGCAAGGGACAGAGGTTAAGATGTGACTTTGTCCCGCTCTCCCCTGCCAGGCCTGCACAGCAATACGAGTTATTTACATGCATTTGCATAGTGGGATAATTTGATCGCTGTATTATCAGTCGGCTGGAAGCACCAGTCTCAGATATGCATGAAGGAGTTGACATGGATATAACCAACCATGGCTTCCCATCACTGATCAGGCTGCGAAACTTGCGCCGCCATTGGATGAACAAGATTCAGATAACATATTCTTGTGTAACTTGGAATGTATTTGGTGGGTTACCAAGGATTTAATGCAGACTTTATGTTGCCAATATCATACCTGCTTACCTCACAGCTCGGTTTCTTGGCATTTCCCGCCTTGTACAGCCCCCGCATCACAACGCCGAAATGGCTGACGCCAGCAACGAGACCCTTGCACTGCTGATGAAGTAATAGGAGACAAAATTAGCACGACATTCTGTGTCCATCTTAGACACGGTCTTGAGCGGTTTATTCTTTACACACTCTAACTTCAAAACGGGGATAAACTGCAACGCAACATCTTCAACTCATCTGCTGCTAAAATCCGATTATTTCAAGACTTCATACGAAAAACATATTCGGACTTTAGAAATGAGGAATTCTATAAGTATCTGGGGATATTCCCACTTGATGAGAACTTTCACCATCATCGCTTCACACTCACAACTCAGAACAACTACTCAATAACACCTTAAGTTCATTCTTATAAGCTTCCCAACCAATCACAATGTCTCCTCACACTGCCTCAACCACCACCAACGAACTCGTAAACGAGTACGCCGACATCATCAAGGGCAAAATCATCCTTACGACTGGTGTAACACTCAACAGTCTCGGCGGCACTTTCGTCCAAGAAACCGCCTCCAAGTCCCCCGAACTCCTCATCTTTGCCGGCCGCAACGCCTCCAAGCTCCAGGACCTCGCTGAAGCCATTGCCAAAGACTACCCCAATGTCAAGACCCGCAACTTGGTTGTAGATCTTGCCTCTCTGGCTTCGGTGCGCAAGGCTGCTGAGGAGGTCAACAGCTGGGATGATGTGCCCAACATTGATATTGTTGTTAACAATGCCGGCGTCATGGCTATTCCGTACTCAAAGAGTATCGATGGCTTCGAGCTGACATTTGCCATCAATCATCTTGGTCATTTCCTTCTTACAAACCTGATTATGGATAAGATCCTCGCTTCCAAGTCACCCCGAGTTGTCAACGTCTCCAGCAGCGGCCACAGCCTTGGTCCCATCCGGTTTGCAGACCCTCATTTCAGCGTAAGTACTATAATCCTTAGCTTTGAATCATGCTAACATGACTAGAATGGCGAGACTTACAAAGACTGGTCCGCCTATGGCCAAGCCAAGACTGCCAATGTGCTCTTTTCCGTGTCTCTTGCTCAAAAGCTGGGAAGTCGAGGTCTGCAATCCTACAGCCTCCATCCAGGTCTCATCCTGACAACTGGTTTGGGAACACACCTGGACTTTGTCAATATGGACTCTGACCTTGGAGCTTTCAGTACGTCATTCGGCTTAGCCCCCCTCCCTCTTACTTACATACGACTAACAACCGCGCAGTTCGAACTCATCGCGAACAAGGAAACTGGGATGGCTGGATCCCCATCCCCCCTGTTTCTGTCGAAGTTGGCGCTGCTACCCATGCTTTCGCTGCTTTTGACCCCAACATCAAAGGTAAGAGAGAATTTGACTCTTAACAAGGCTCGATGCTAACAATTTATAGCAAGCAACGGTGCTTATCTTTTGCAAGCCAGAGTTTCGGATCCGTATGTCGACAACATCAAGTCTTGGGCGCGTGACCCCATCGAAGCTGAGAAGCTGTGGCGATTGAGCGAGGAGCTTGTCGGCCAGAAGTTTGGATATTGAGCGCCAACGGCCAACTTATCTTCTATGTGCATAGTGGAGGAATTGTAGGGGAGAACATGGTAGACTGTCAATAAACTTGTTCTTGCAATCCTCCTTTCAGAAACTGTATTCTTTGTGACTGGAATACAGTACCTATGTAGACAGAAGCTAGCCCGGTTGAATTGGTTATCTTCTCGTTCAGAGAGATTTCCCATTCACAAATGTGACTATGTTAATTTGCAGATCATTGAGAAGTTGGGACATGGATAGTGTTTCTCTAGCTTCTTTAATTGCAGGTCACTATCCTCACGACAGTCTGTAGTATTCTCTTTCAGTACCTCTTTCAATTGCGTCTTTACATTCTGGAGTAACGATGTATCAATGAAGTATCCAGTCTATCCTTAATTTTGTCCCTAAACACCTGGGTATCCGCTTACAGCCCAACGCCAGCACAAGAAAGAAAAATCTATATATAAAGACGTAGAATCATCCCATCATAAATACCAAAACTCCTTCTAGTTCTCTCCATGTCTACGCACCTCCCACTCCTGTATCACTGTAGGCTCCTGGACAGCACCACCCGGTGTCCCACTCAACCACGCCCGGCAAGCCTCGAGGTGCGCATACTCAGCCTCATCCCGGCCCCTCAAACCCCTCATCTTCACATCCGCGACTTCTAGCACACTTCGGCCCGCTGCATCGCGAGCGTGAACATTGGCGCCGCTGTTGACAAGTTGCTTGACAGCTAGCTTATTGCCGCAACGGACTGCGACGTGGAGCGCTGTTTCGCCTGCTCTGTTGCGCGCGTCGATTCGCGCTCCTTTTTCGATGAGATCTTCGATGATCTTGGGACCGTTTGTGTAGTCGTCGTCTTCGGGGAGTTGGGCGGCAAATGCCATGAGGGGTGTGTTGCCATAGATGTCGTAGTGGTTTGGGTCGACACCTGCAGCGAGGAGGTTTTGTACGAGCACTCGGCGGAACTGTAAGCGGTCGGTACTTGAATCCGAACACTTGGCGGCTTTATCCCTTTTACTCTTTTGAGAGTTTGGCACGCCTTCCTTGTCGAGGTCGTACTTTTGTGTGACACTGGTTGAGCTTAGTGTAGCTGCAGCGAGACAGTGCAATCCATTGCGACCCTCTTGGTCTTCGATTAGGGGATCGCTCTCTGCGCCTCTAACGTATGCGAGGATTTGCGCTTCTTGTTGGAGATCAGTCATATGGTAAGGGTCAGCGCCCTCCTGTCCCGACATAGGTACGGGTGGATCCAGATCCATAGCTTGGGTGTACGCTCTGTTGATTCCAACGGTAGGCTCAGGGACCACTACGTCGGTAGGCGTCATGTTAAAGGCATCTCTCTTCTGGTAACTCGTAGGACCACCAAGCTGAAGAAGATGGTTCCGAAGACCAATTGGTGCGTCTCTAAGAAGCAGGATATGGGAGAATGAACGACCATAGTGATCGCGTGCACTAAAGTCAAATCCCTTCTCATTTAGAGCATCCAAAAGGTGCCGCAAATAAAGCTCGCTGGTAAACCAGGAAGTGTGCAACACGTGTAAGAGTGTTTGCCCAGCTGTATTTTGCTCGTTGAGAATACTTGCGTCTTGGACTGACAGAATTGCTTGGAAAAGCTCGTTCCCCATGAATCTCGCTGCCATGAGGTGAAAAGCAGTATGACCAAACTGATCGCGCTCTTCGAACAAGCCATGCCTGGTAGCAAGGAACAGGGCATTGTGACCGGTGTCAGAAAAGCCATGTACTGTTATCCATGCCGGCTTCCTAAGTTCCTGTATCGGTCGGCAGAAACATGATTTCTTCGTATGCTCATCGGTCTCCTCGAAGCATGTATAGTTATTCTGGGCGACTTCATCAATGCATAAAAAGTTGCCAGGCATGTAGTAAGGGCCGTTTGGTAGAGATACAGGTGCATCACGGTCGTTAAGCCAAGAAGTCATAGTCGGTTCCTCATCCGAGATAGGCGAAAGACTGGATCCTCGTCGATTTAAGGGCGCTGTATATCGTTTGATAAGACGCTTTACTGTCTTGACATATGGGTGATCGTATCCTCTGAGCAGGCTTTGGAACGTTCCCGTTGTGCAATCCGTTGATGTGGTCATGAATGTTGGTCGTTGCAAGAATTTCCTGAAATGGCTTGTTTCTTCTTGCTCCCTTATTTGAGCGCTATATCCTCTGGGAGCATGCTGCTGAGGCTGGGAGTATTGGTTGAAAGGCGGAACTTCGAGTGACGCCCCAGTAGGATTTCGAACAAGGTGTGGTGTTGGGACAGCGTTGAGAGCAGGTACCGATCCTGGAGCAACCTGCATGGGAGATGGAACTGAATTATACGTGGAATTGGTTCGCGTAGGGGAAAGCGATAGCTCTTCTAATCGCCGAGCCATATCACCTTCGTTTCTTGGGTGAAGCCATCGCGGTTGCTTGTTAAGCATAGCGTTGAGCGTCTTGTGGGCTGAATCCATACTGTACGCATAATGAGCATCAACCCAAGCATAAAAAACTAGGAATCACATACCCAGGTACAGAATCGGGTGATTTAGCATGTACGACAGCCACGATCTTTTCCAAAGGAAGCGTGGTGTAGAGATAGAGACGTGACATTTTGCGCCGTGATGATGAGTTCCATAGCGGTGGTCTACCTGTTGTGGTGGTGTTTGAGCCGCTAGGCGAGGCGGACGATATAGGCACTTGTAGACCAGGCCCGAAGGGTGATGTAGCGCTGCTGTTCATCGTACTGGGGTTTCGACTGTTGTCAACTAGCGACAACGATAGTGGAAATAAGGCAACGGTAGTGATGTTGGTCAATCAAAAGATAATCTGTTATTGCAGCCTTGCAATGTCAGAAAAGTACACGAGGCTCTCATCATACAAAGTACGGGAGAGACAGGCTTATAAGTCAGCTCCCTCTTGTGCAACTGGTCAAGATGTTGGTCGACCAGAGGCAGTGAAAGCGTTGGAGATATGCAATGGGGTGGTGAAAGTGCATTCGGCTGGCCTCCAAAACAGGCCGGGAGCCAGGGGACAAATAACCAGGTATGAGTTCCGTATGAGTGAGGAGAGAGCTCTCAGTTGCTGTACAGAATGGAACCTGGAAGGCTGAGCTGACCACGCTGGAATGCAATGGGAATAGGTGGTTTAACGGCCCGCTGCCGTAGGGGTTGAGTTGGTGGATTGCTGCGCCCCATGGCTCGCAGGAGGCCTGATGAGAAATGCCAAAATGGGTGGTTTTGTGAGACAAGATGCGCTGTAACTGGATAATTTGAGGAGCCTAGTCTCTGGGTAGGTAATCTAGATGCCACTTTCGTTGCATTGACGTGATGCGAGTTTTTGAAGATGTAGATTGATCAATCTATTGTACTCTACATAGTATCCATCTATCCATCTAAGTGAAGAACTTGAGAGTAGCTATAACAGCCCATACACGATAGCGTTTTACAGTGGGAGCCCGCCTGCAGTTTAACCGCCCAAGCTACTGCGACCGCTGGTCATTTCAACATCAGGTAATGGTGATTTGAGTTTCATAACAACAACAACAACAACCATACAGATAAACCAAGAAATTCTTCAAGAGTGAATGTAAAATATTCACTTTCGTCACTATTCAACAGCATTTTGGGAGAAGGACTTTGGTCGTGTGCGTGATGTCAGTGGATAGATGTAGATAGAGGCGCAGCTTCATGACGGCTGTGCATCTAGATGTGGCTCCAAAAGCCCGGCATTGCGCCACATCACATCGACAAGGCTTTTCGGCAACACCATCATGCCAAGTTTCTATGCGCATATTCAAAGGTTTTCCTCTCTATAGGTAGAGTGTTTTTATCTAAAGCAAAAGAAAATGTCTTTTCTATATCTCTCTAGGTACTCAAAGAGAAGATCTCCAGTATTGCTCATTGCTTGGTCTTGGCTTGGAGTTGGCAATCACCAGATTCATTTACACTCCATACCAGAAGTAGATATTCAATTCTTTAAACTCTCGCTTATCATTATTCCCACCAAAATGATCTAGAATCTCGCTAATCAATAATCCTCGAGCTTGTCATCCTTCATACTCTTTAAACGTCCATCACCCGTCAAGCGCCATGTATGTCATCAGCCCTTGCATGCGCCGCCTTATTAGTGAAACAGCCGCGCCAAAGAATCTTTACAGTGTCATCCGACTACAAGCAAGAATTGATTACTCTCCAATATTGATAGCTCTGAATCCATAGCCTGTTGTGAGTTAGCGAGAATTAGTTGTGTTCTCTCCAACTACCATGACGCCATTTCTTTCATGTCCAGGGGATTGAAAGCTTGAAGCCATCGACGACACCACAGTCGCCCGCGTGACGGCCGGGCAAAGTACGTACCTATAACTACCTGTTTGTCCGGTGTATCACGGAACCATGCCTCGCAAAGAAACAATAGGTAATAAAAACTAACACAATATAAATCATGAAATAGTCTTATTTTTGCCTTGAATTCTATCTGAGAAGCCAATCAAGGTCAAGACTAAGCTCCTGTCAATACTATCCCACCACACCCTCACTGAAATAACGTCACATGTTCTTTGAACTCTTTGAACAAAGCTCATGATAGACACTAGGTGTTCTACAGATGACACCATAACCCTCACAATCGCCGTCTTTTTCTTTGCGGTCACGAATCCTCCACTGATGATTGACTCACCGCAAGTAAAGCCACTTCTCAGACAAATCACGCCAACTTCTAGAACTCCTTCCAAGACATCCACACGCCCCTCTTCCCGCATTCCAGTCAAGAAAAGGCTTGTCGTCAGCACAACGGCCCTTAGCCACCTGTTTGACTTTGTCTTTGCCGAGTGTCCCCAAAGTTTTCCAACGATCTGGATCAAACGGTCTCCTTAGTCTGGTCCTCCCTCAAAAATCCGCTTCTTTGTTCTAGCGCCATTCCACATTGAACAAGACATTGAGGAGTTAGAGTTTAAAACTGTCGTCGCATGACGGGTATAGTTACAACAAAGGAAAGCAGCTGTATTACACTTGATAAGAATTAACTCAGTTTTTATTGTAGCCTTCGAGTTTAGTAGGCAGTGTGAGAATAGAAAAACACTCGGCTTCACAGATTGGAGAGAAAGTTATCAAGGTCATGTGTAATTAATGAAATGGTATCTTCAATAACGAGATGAGACAATGTTATATCCAAGTTCATAAGAATTCTTCTACCACTACTTGGCAAGTGCCAACGACGTCTAAATCATACTATATACATAGTGAAGCTTATTATGTTGTAATAAATATAAACAGCAAGGGAAGATTTTATGTTCCATGATGCATTTACAGAAGAATGGCAAAGATACCAGCAGCGGCGACAGCCATCTCGACACCGAAGCGAGAGGCACCAGCAGTGACCTCGACGGCGGGAGCGGTGCCAGTAGGCTGGTGGTAGGGGACGGTGGCAGAAGGCTGGCTGGGAGCGGGAGCCTTGTAGCCGCTGTCGGTCTCGGCAGCAGGAGGAGCAGGGTAGTGAGGCTTAGCAGGCTCCTCAGGCTTAGCGGGAGCCTCGGGGTGCTCAGGCTGGGCAGGGTGCTCCTCAGAGGGAGTCTCGGGGTGCTGAGGAGCAGGGTACTCAGGCTTCTCGGGCTGAGCGGGAGTCTCAGGGTGCTCAGGAGTGGGCTGCTCAGGCTGGGCGGGGTGCTCAGGAGCAGGGTACTCAGGCTTCTCGGGCTGAGCAGGAGTCTCAGGATGCTCAGGAGTGGGCTGCTCAGGCTTGCCGGGAACGACAACGGTGGGGTAAGAAGGAACCTCCTTGGTACCGGTGGCGTAAACAGTGGTGCAAGGAACAGTCTCGGTCTTGACAGATCCGTAAGGGCAGTCCTTGACCTCAGGGCCGCACTCAGTGACAGTGTAGACCTTGGTAGAGTAGGTGGTCTTGGTGGTGTAGAGAGTGCTGGTGTTGGGAGGAGCGTAACCGGTAGGCTTGGAGGGGTGGCCCTCAGTGACGGGAGCGTAACCAGTGGGCTTGGAGGGGTGCTCCTCGGTGACGGGGCAGACGGTGGTAGAGACGGGGTAGGTCTTGGTGGTGACGGATCCGTAAGGGCAGTCCTTGACGGAAGGAGGGCACTTGGTGACGGTGTAGACCTCGGTGGAGTAGATGGTCTTGGTGGTGTACTTCTCAGGGTTCTCAGGAGAGTAACCGGTAGGCTTGGAGTTCTCCTCGGTCACAGGGCAGACAGTGGTAGAAACAGCAATGGTCTCAGTAACGGTGTAAGGGCCGTTGCCGCCAGCAGGGCAGTCCTTGACGTAGTCAGGGCACTTGGTGTAGGTCTGGACAGCAGTGGTGTAGACAGTCTTGGTGGTGTAGGGGACGGTAGTAGCACCAGTGGTAGAGGCACCGTTGGAGCCAGTCTTGGTGGTGTCAACAGGAGCAGTCTCAGTGCCGGTAGGGGCAGAGTCAGTCTTGGTGTCAACGGGAGCAGTCTCAGTGCCAGTCGGGATGGAGTCAGTCTTGGTGT
>JABFFG010000117.1:49992-70171 GCA_013623685.1 Fusarium transvaalense
TCAACGGGAGCAGTCTCAGTGCCGGTAGGAACAGAGTCGGTCTCGGTGCCAGTCTTGGTGTCGACAGGGACAGTCTCGGTACCGGTAGGGGCAGAGTCAGTACCAGTAACAACAGGGACAGAGGCAGAGTCAGTAGCAGTGCCAGTGACGTCCTCGGTGGTGGTCTCATCGCAGTCCTCCTCATCAGTGGTGGTGGGAGCAGAGGTCTCGGTGGTGGCACCAGTAGCAGCATCAGTGGTGACACCGGTAGCAGTGTCGACTTCAGTGCTGGCAGTCTCGGTGCCGGCGGTAGCAACATCGGTGGTAGCAGTCTCGACGTCGGTGCTGACAGTCTCGGTGGCACCGGTAGCAGTGCCGACGTCAGTGGTAGCAGTCTCGGTGCTGGCGACGACCTCGGTGGTGGTGGTGGGGACGATGCAAGTGCAAGCCTCGTTGACAGCATCACGGCTCTCGGCCAAGTTGGAACCCATGCAGGCGGAGGGAATGTCCTCGGAAGCGCAGGTGAGAGGAGAGCCGCAGAGGGCCTCACGCTGGGCCTGAACAGCGATGTAGCAAGCGTCCTCGACCTCACAGTCACAAGGCTCGTCAATGGGAATAGGGGTGAGATCCAAGGCAGAAGCCAGGCCAAAGGCCATGGCCATGTAAGCGACGGTCTTCATGGTGGGAAAGAATGTACAGATACTGTAATGAACGAATGGACTGCGGTGAACTCGAAGAGTTACTTATTATCCGCGAAGACTGGTTAGAAGTGAGTGACAAGAAGTGAAGAGTGGGAGGAAGGCATGGAGGTCGGAAGCGGCTGTTTATATGCAAGACAGGCCTCTGTGCTCTGATCCATCCTTTTCCCTGTCTGTTTGCCCCGAGTTTCCTCGCGTGGGCTGTTGGGTGTGGGCGTTCATCCTGAACAGTTGCTGTACAGCACAGTAAAAGGCGGCTACCTATTCTCGATTTGATAGTGTGCCTGAGCTTGCGTTAGTTTGGAGCGCTATTGATGGAGCAGGGGTGGGAGATGGGCAGACTTGGGCAGATGGGTCTAAGCCTGATGGGGTAGCTTTACCTGGTGCCGTAAGGCCGGGTTGGCCGCTGATTGCGAGTAAATCCATAGCGTTGGAAAAGCAAAAGAATGGATGAAAGAAGGCGATGAAAGTCGTGAGCCACTTGAGTAATGGCGCGCTGGAGTTGAACTGACTAGGGTCCACTTTGATCTAACGGGGGTGTCCCCTGACCCCTGACTAAATCGTGGCTTCGACTAACCATTTCTGGCTACACTAGCGGGGTCTTACACAGGCGCTCGCCGAGGCTACGGTGGAGCGACAAACGGCCTAGGATTAAACACATCCAACAGCTTGTTCTTGCTTCGTCTACTACTGAGTCTGGCACCTGGGGAGACAATTCTCAACTTTCTGTTGGCACGTCAGTATGAATCGCTGTACAGTAGTTTCTTTTCGGCCGTCGCACCAGAGACGCCGGCCCTGCACACTATTGCAATACCTATCCACCTTCAGCTGCATCTAGATAATCGATAACTCAGATACGAATAACCTTTAGCTACATCCCCGCCGGTCTATCGTTCCATAAAGCATAGTAGTCTGTTTCTTTGTCGATAGGGGCTGTCAGAGTTCATTTCCTGGAGAACCTTACAGAGTCTATCTGCGCAATCTCCTTTGTCGATAGTAGTTGTGTGGCTTCGTATTGTGTCTTTGTTGTTTACTTTCATTTTAGATTGTAGTCTATAGCGCCTTGTGGATGTCTATTTTCGGAGGTTCATCTTCAACGGGCGGTTATGGATCTTTGGGAGATTAAGCTGCCCAGTTCAGTCTTGTTTGTGAAAAAAAGAGAGAGGATGAACTATGGAGCAACAAACGGCTGACGACGACTACAACAACTCAACTTGCAAGTTTTGACATGTCGACGGATCGTTGATCGTCATAATGACTTGGATCGGCATAGAAGATCTCTCTATAAGAGCTCAATCGATCGTGATGGTAGCTTGAGAACCGTTGAAAACCGTAACTTGGGTCCATAGGAGCCACTTTAGTGTAAAGCTCTTCCTTGATCTGCTTAGAAAGCGCTCACGTTGGTTCTTCCCCACTGATTTACAATTAACTGATGCCTTGGGTATTGGAAAAAGCCTTATAGTCTGGTCTTTGTTCTAGGGTACGTCAGGGAATACTATTGTTACAACTGCTTGGATAATCCTGTGTTCTGTGCAGCGTATGTTTAGCACAATCTGCTGTTTATAGCATTACACAGCTTTCAAGGCAGCCCGGTTTCGAACACAACATGTATGCAAAATATCCATTGTGATACCTAACGGGTCCTGACCAATAGCAACTCCGAGATAAACAGAGAGAGTTCGGGTACCTGACAGCTTGCATATGTTAGCGTCCGGTCTCCATAGCTCGAGGGAGAAAAAAGAGGCAAAAATCATCTACCCAACCAAAAACACAGCGCGTCATTGACACGCGCATACCAACTGGACGGGTTTCTAGAGGCTTGCATTAATCCAAGGGGGAGATTAAAGAAAGGACGAACTCAGCCGCCACAAAAGAAACGGGCATCAAACGAGGTGCTGAAAGAAAATGGAAATGGGTGGTCATTTGCATCATTCGCGCTGTGGCGTCTTCTAGAGCCCAATTAGCTTTGTTGGTTCCAACGCTTTGCCCACTTGGCTTCAAGCCATCCGCATCCACATCTTGCACCTGACAAAACAATCAGAAGGTAAAGGAGGGTGTGTTTTATGCATCTGCATAATTGGAAGAGCTTGTTAGGGGGTAAAAGGAGAGGGACGAGATAGAGTTGGAGATGAAGGCGTTTTCTGGAAGGTGCAGTGTCGTACTCATGGCTTGGTGGCATACAGCACTTTTCAACATGTCATGCATGATGAGATCGCAGAAAATGGGCGTTATTAATTGACAGGACCCTTTGAAATGTCAAGTTTCGACATCATCCAATTCACTTGTCAAGATGAAACCTTTTGTGCAATTAACAGTCAGTGCTTTAGACCCTTCACATTCTAAATAGTATACTATCATTGGTCTACCAGAGTATCCGCATCCCTAGTTTTTTCTTTTTTGAATTGTGCTTTCTCTGTGCACGCAATGCATTCATCAAGACTGCTCAGTCATAATGCAAGGCGCACTTCGACGTGGGTCTCCAAGGTAACGTCCAGGGCACACAAATCGGAAAAGATTCACAAAGATCTGATGAATCCTTGCCAATGATAACCACGAGGGTCTAGATTCAGTTCTCAGCTTGACTCAGCTCCCAGAATGAATTCAATATTATCCACCAGATTATTTGAACTCGCTCATCTCCTCAACTGAAGTTGATTCAATCGCCTTCAGCCTCAAAATGCGACTTCGTAGCTCCCGCTCTGACACGAAACAAAATAGAGACTCCTTCCCGTGAAGCCGCATTCCAGTCTGGTTTTCCCACTTTTTCCCAATCGTACAGCTTCCTATCGTTCTTTTGCAATGTGCATCCACTTTCTCGTTGAAGTTATCCCCTGTCACCGGAAACGGGTCCTGTTAGCGCGGCGCGCCAATGGTCATAGTTCCATGCATGCGTGGTCACTCTCAAACCGCCCAGTTCAGTATGTTTTTCCCTTTCTGGGAGACCTATTGTTCGATAGGTTGTAGGAAAAGGAGTATGATATCGTTTATCGAGAGGACATGTGATTTCTCTATGCGGAACCGTCAAGAAGAAAGCACTCGACCTCACATCTCTCAAACACACTCGATTGTGTCTATCCAACCGACTCTCTATCAACCAACATATCTCATTAGTATCCACGCTCAGACCCATTAATCATCGTATAGCCAAGAAAGCAATATCATTTCCAAGTTGTTGCTTTCGCCTGCTCCGGTGTTGCCACAACTGGACCCTAAAGCTCTCATTCTGTTCATCCCAATGCCTGGCCCTGTCCTCGCTGTAGATCGCCCCCCTGTCTTCGCGCCCGGCTCTCGAAGCGTCGACAGGGGAGCCCTTTCCCGCTCCCCTGTCAAGTGACGAGGTCCAGGCCCAGACGAGGCAGAGCTGAAGACAGGGAATCGACAATCTATCGAACTTGGTATTGATAGTTTGGTTCACTACTTTTCTTGGCCAAGCGCACGTCTATTTCGAGAGTTTGCGCTTCTAAAGTGTATTCTACGTTCCGGTGAGTATTTATCGGGAAATGAAATGAGGCAATAGTCTGTACAGTTTTGTTCAATGCGTGTGATGTTGATGGTGTGGTGCTGTCAGTGCTTCAGGGCTGAGTTTAGTGTTGCACTGTTGGTAAGCCTCTGAAATAAAGGGACAGCAAGACCCGCGAATGTTGTTTATCTGATGTCAAACATGTCGCTGAACCTCCACAAATTGCTGACATCTTCCGCTTTGGTCACCTGTTATTCATGCTCTATTCTGAACATATATTCGCCATGAATGATATTTGTGCTGTGTTGATGGTGCCTGCGCGATAGGACTTTCGAGATACCACCTTCAGTCAACGACCCAACGCTCAAACCCATAACCGCCTGACAACTCAGTCGTGTTTCGGTATTGTTTCTTCTCATTCCCTTCATGCTAAGCACCCTTCTTTGTTCTTATCCTCTCTGGCTTGGCTCATCTTCATGTTCCACAGGTCTGAGCCTTAGTTGGCGGTGGATGGATTGCCAACAGAACAGTGTTCTGTTAAGCACAAGCCGTAGTTCTCTTAGCTAGACGCCGTTGCCGACTCCCATTTAGACAATCATCCTGTCAGCCAGATCGTCTATCTCTAACACCACGTATCCACAAACTCATCCTTTTTGGTGGCTCACGAACTATCTGTGGTCAGCAAGAGGCATTTCGAAACACAGTCGAAGAACAAATACGAGTGACCATGTCCACCTTGCTGCGCATATTTGTCTCCTCATTATTTCCAGTTGTCTGATAACTCACACTTCACCAGCTCAAGTCGAAAAGGCGTGTCTTAGATCAACAGTAGACTTTCGGTACTTGTTAATGTGGAGGTTGACCGTTGGAATGTTGAATCGTGAGTACCGAGACACTGGAATGCAAGATGGAGACCAAGGTTTGCGGCATCTGCGGGGCGCAATGGGGCTCTATCTGTGACTTTGATGTTTCTTCTGGAACTCCTTGGCCTTTGTATTTTCCATATTTGACGTCAATCTTCAAAATTCCTACATAGCAGGAGGGCATCTGAAAAAGCCTTGTAGCCATTTTGTTAGGAGAACTTGCGATCTCGTCACTCGTCAACGGCCTTGATCAATCTATTTTGTTGACAAAGCCACAAACACTGATATGTCTCTGATATAGAGTTGAACTTGGCTGAAACAATTCATCCAAATATGACCGGCCATCGGAATCGGACTATCACGTTGACCTGGACTTGGATTGCAGCTGGGTCAATTGCCCAATCTATAGGGTAACTGATTCTGCTCGGTACGTTAGCCCTTTGCGGAATACTTGGGGTCATTGGCTGTTATGAGAAATTTAAAGATGTAAAAGGAATCCGTTTTTTATGTGTTAAAGGTCACATTGTTGGCGGTTCTGGTGTGTGGTGTTGGGTTGGAACGATGTTCGTATTAGCTGTCCTTACTCTGTGGTGGTGAATAGCTTGAGCGACGTTTTCAGTTTCAACACAGACTGCTCTATTCGATGGAAGCTTGGGTTTCATAAGGCTAGCCCTACGCACGCTCCACTAAAACGAACATCAACAATCGAACTGACCAACTCTTGCTTTATTTCACCATGCCCAAAATCTTGATGGTATTTGATCTTTTCAGGCGCTGTGCCTGTCTTCGAAAACCCGTTTAAGACCGTTGATTGCCTCTGCGCTGTGTGGGGGCTGACATATCGAAAGGAATGTCTTCTCCTCTCTCCTCATGAAATGTTGGTCGAGTTGCATCGTTATCGTAACAACTAAGATCCAAAGTCCCAATATTTCTCTTTATGGAGTAGGCCAATCCTCAAGAGACTTTGGAATCTCTTATGGGCTTAGGTTAAGTTATAAGCGCATATTGCATAGTTCAGCGAGGCTCTCTATGAACGAAACCTCGGCAGATCAAGTTTATCAGCCTGTTTTAAGGATGAAAATGATTTTGGGCAAACCTCAGCTCTCCGGCCTATGTCCCAAAGCAGCAGAAAACGGCTGGCTAGAGCGCTGGCCGAGAGAACTTTGGTAGCCAAGGTTTAGCTGCTTCATGGCGGTCATCATGAAGTTGCATCAGTCATGATGAGTGTGGGGCCTCGGCATCCATCATGAGAGATAATCTCTATTCAAGATAGCCTAAATGTTTGGACGATCTCGCCCTGAAACTTGCCGCAAAATTTGTCTGAGAAGGCCTCCCATAGCAAGACATGTCCTCAGTTGATTGGACAATTGGACATTGAGTTGTCATGATGGCCATCTTAAAGATGTGGCATAGAGGGGGGCATTTCTCGAGACAACAGTCGTCCTTCGATATGTCAAACAAAGGTACATGATTCAGACTATGGCACTACGACAATCTACAATTCAATGACTGAATCTCTAAAAAGGCGAAGAACTTAACGGAAGCCTGCCATGCTGAGCATTCGTGATGTCTTGATACTTGTTTATACTCCAGTTGGGGGCCAGCCAGCTGAGCCACCACTATTTGGTATCAATCAGGTCTACTATCACCATTGTGGACTAATGTGATTCGCTTGTCTTTGCCCCACTCCAGCCTGGCTCCCTCTTGTGGCTTGTTACCTCTCTAAACCGCAAAGACGAGTTTCTACCATCTGCGCGTTTGCGAGGGATGCCAACGACTTAGTCTCCGCCGACATAATTATTCGACTTTAGGAAGCGGAAAAACTCATGGGTTATTAGCACTGATTCAGACCTCTTGCTCTGCGGCGCAGTTGTCCGTTTCATTTGTCTCGCCACCATCCAATCCAATCGAAGCCTTTACGACGGCGACGATGACAAGATTGTATGTGGTTGGCAGTTGACCTGAATTTTTTTTTCTTCCGTGACTCTTCCGCTTTCGCGCTGGTGGTAATAATCCCCATCATGGATGTTTCGAACTAGGGAGGCCTGCTATCTATCTTACTATTCCGAATTGCGCGCGATGATGGGGGCCGTTTTTTGCTTGACGGCGTTTTCAACAGTTTGCTCATGGTAGTATTTTTCCATTTCGAGATTGCCTGCTTGATGTCTGTCTACGACTTTGCGAATGCTAGGAGGATTTTGAGCTGAGATAAATAAGTACTGTTGTAACCCTCTTTTTCGAATCGGAAGTTTTGATACCATCATCAGTTTCTCAACTATTAAGTGAAGTCTTTGATCTTAACCAGCTGCTATCATCACAACAACAAGCTTATACCAAACCAACTATACCACTATACCATCAACCACAACCAACCAACCAACTTCCATACTTTAAAGTCTGATAAAAAGACAACCAACAATATGTCTTCTCCTGCTTCCGGAACCAACCAGTAAGTAAATCAAAACCAACTCATTGAGAGTCAACCACTAATCGCGACCCATCAGGTCTTATGGCAACTATGTATACAGCAACAGCAACAGCAATAGCTCTGGTAGCTCAGCTTACACGGCTGGCCAGGGCACCTCCAACGGCGCCATGCTAAGCCAGTGGGCCACAACTCAAGACAGAACAGAAAACTTCCACGCCACTGGTCATAAGACAGGCCGTGGTGCTATGGCAGCAATCGACAGGATCCAAGAGTTTGAAAGAGACTTTTACGGAAGGAGATGATTGCAATATCTGCATTGTTTCGATATTGGCTGGGTTGGTATTGTAAGAATAGGATTGTGGCTGTGAAATTAGCGTGGCGTCGGGTATAGAATTGGAGTCCTCTTTGAGGTTTCGCTCTGGGCTTTGTATAACAGATCTTGGGTATTTTTCTTTTCTCCCCTATAGAAAAGCCTCTGTTCAATATTGTTTTCATTACTTGTCTATTTAGAATCATTGAATAATGAAGCATATAGTTTTTACAAGGCAAGATATTTACACGTCTTGTGATTGAGATTGGATCCAGGATGTTGCGTTCTAGCTGAGTCAGTAAACGCACACTGTATTATGCTGACTGTATCGTGCCTGCCTGCCTGCCTACACCTCTACTCGATCTTCTCATCTCTACAACATTCATTGTATCCTGTCATTCATTATTGCGTTATAGCTTGCAATGATTTCAATTTGAATATATGATTCTTAAATTGCTGTTAGGAAGCCAACACAATTCACAAATACACCTTTGGCTTCTGACCTTCACCTGTCCAGTATGTCTGACAAACGACATTCTTGTCCGACGTCACCCGAGGGCAGTGATATTATGGTCATAGGAAAGGAAGACACCAGTAACTACAATCCTGAACATGTCTTGCCAGAATCCGAGGACACAATCGCCAGCATTCGAGAGTGGTTGCGTCCTACAGAGTATAACCACGAGAGCGGCGAGTATCGCAAGCATTTGGCCTTCCATCTTGAGGACACCGGCGAATGGCTGCACCGCTCAGAAAGCTATCAACATTGGCAACAAAACTCGGAACATGGCCTTTTGTGGATTAAAGGTGTGCCAGGCTCTGGAAAGTCTGTTGTTGCAGCCAACATGATTCACAAGCTCTCACAAGAACAAGTGCCTGTGCTCTACTTCTTCTTCCGACAGATCATCGATGCCAATCATCGACCGATAAATCTACTCAGGGACTGGCTTGATCAGATCCTCCTATA
Source organism: Fusarium transvaalense (assembly GCA_013623685.1). Taxonomy (NCBI): domain Eukaryota; kingdom Fungi; phylum Ascomycota; class Sordariomycetes; order Hypocreales; family Nectriaceae; genus Fusarium; species Fusarium transvaalense. The sequence continues at coordinate 58,698 of JABFFG010000117.1, forward strand.
CTGCCCTCCGTTGCAGTCTACGTTGAAGACATACGTCGATGATTCCCGCTCTCTTGACAGTGTCTCGATCGATGAACTATGGAAACACCTCAAAGCAGCCCTCTCGTCCATCCCCCGCGTTTATTGTGTTGCAGATGCCCTCGATGAAATGGATGATGATAACAGTGATTTTATCACCCAATTGGCCAAACTTGGTCACTGGAAACCATCATCTGTCAAGGTGGTCTTGACTAGTCGGCCTACTGCCAATGTGGAGGCTGCCATGAGAGGTGTGAAGTCCCTCGATATCCGCATGGAGGAAAAACTTGTGGATGTTGATATTGCCACCTATGTTCGGTACTGTCTAACAAACAGCTCGATCCCCGAGAACGATCAACAGCTTGTCAAGGAAGCGGTACTAGGTCGAGCAAATGGCCTGTTTCTGTACGCCAAGCTGGCCATGAACGCGTTTCTGGAGCCAGGAGCCAATGTCCATGCTACAATTCGCAAGTTGCCCCTCGACTTGAATGCCATGTATTTCGGCATCTTGCAGGAATATGCGCGGAGGTCTGGGATTTCCGAGAAAACCCAGGCCATAATACTACAGTGGGTAACACATGCCACTCGCCCGCTTCGGCTACTGGAACTTGCCGATATGCTTGGAGCAGCCACCAGGAATAGAGATTCTCATACTTTGAAGAAGATAAGGACCTGGTACGGGCTGCCTGTGGCCCTCTACTTGAGATCCTACCAGACGAAACTGTCAGCGTCGTTCACCACTCATTAACGGAATTTCTAACTGGCACGACCAGGACAGAAAGGCCGGGTGACTATCCCATACTAGATTCATCCGTAACCCACCATGATCTTGCCATGATTTGTCTCGATTACATTTGTTCCGGCTGGCTGCGAAATCGAGACCTTCCAATGCATTCTATCGAGTCGGAACGCAGTCGCATCATCTTGACCTTCCCGTTCGCAGCGTATGCTATTTCAAACTGGAATGTACACGCAAGGAGATCGAAGTGGAAAGTGCTGCAAAACGATAAACTATCTCAAAAGATTGAGCACTTCATGAATGATAACGAAACGAGAGCTAACTGGTTAAAGGTATACCTGTATGATAATGGTGATAGATGGATTAAGGATAACCATGTCGTCTTGCTATCTGATCTTCATTTGACTGCTTTGTGCGGCCTCAAACCAACAATAGAAGCTATGATTGATCGTCTGAATCTGAGAGGCGAGGCGTTAGACATACAAGATGCTCGGCAAAGGACTCCGTTATGGTGGGCTGCATCGAGCGGCCATACTGACGTTGTTCAACTCCTTCTGCAGCACGGATCATCACACACTATTGCTGATGATTCAGGTCTTCGTCCAGTCTACATTGCCGTGTTGAACGATAAATCTGAAGTAGTTCGGGTTCTTATGGAACATGGAACAGTACCCACCTTGCAGTGGCCACTCGGGAGGGAACTCATGGATCAAACTGACAGGTTCTGCAACTTGAGGCAGACTCTTTTGGAGTCTGCATCCACCCGAGGGCACCTCAAGAGCTTAGAGGCTATGCTTCCATTCTGTGATGCTGTTGATAAGAAGAACGCTCTTTTCCTGGCCATAGATGCGGACCAGTCTCACGTCATTAAAGCACTTGTTCGCAAACCTGACATTGATGTCAACGAAACATTACTAGACCAGACAGCACTATTCTTTGCCGCAAGCCGTGGTCATGTTGAGGCAATGGAAATATTGATCGATGCTGGAGCAGATGCCTCCATCAAATGCAGAACAGAAACTACCTTGGACGAGGAAAGGGTCTGGTCGACAGCCTTGATCGAAATTTGTCGCGCTTGGCGTCACTTTTTTACCAGACCATGTTACGTTCATCCTCTTATGTCACGGTGGAACTCGTCCGGCTTCAGACACATATTAGGACTCCTGCTAAAAGCAGGCACCAATGTGAATGAGAGGGATTCAATAGGAAGATCGGCCATACATTCAACAGAGTCGTGCGATATACTCAGATGTCTACTTGACGCTGGTGCCGATCCGACTGCCAGATCAAGAGATGGAATGACGGCGTTGCATTGTCTACCAGAAGACACTGATGAAGCGTACCTCAAACTTTTGGTCAAAAGCCAGAATGCAGATATCAATGAGAGGGAGCACCGAAAAGGACAAACTCCTCTACTTTCAGCCCTTCAATCGCATCCGACCCTTGCCGTGCTCATGTTACAACACGGATCGGACTGCACAATCGCCGACTTCAAAGGTAATGGACCCCTCCATTACGCTTTTGCTTTCTACAGGAGTAGTGGTTACCGACTTGAGGGTGGCAGGAAATTACTAGAATTGCTGAAGGAGCTTCTGGAGGCAGGTGCCGATTCAAGGCTAGCAAACTCCGATGGGGAGACACCTCTCCATATTCTTGCCGCCCATTATCCCGTTGACACTCGAGACTTTGAGTATATGCATGAGAAGGTCCAACTGTTGCTTCATCATGGGGCCGACATCAACGCCAGAGACTCTAAGGGTCGCACACCCTTGTTCCGACTTGCAGGGAGGAGCTTCGAAAATCGCGATGAAGCTATCGCCTTTTTCGAGAGCTTTGTGAATAATTCTGCTGATCTACAAGTTCGCGACAATGAAGGTCGTACATTCTCCACGAAGCAATTTATCGTATTACCTGGAGGGCCAAAATGGATGGGTTACTGACCCTTCCATATCAGTATCTAGTTGATGCTGGAGTATCACCCTTGATCGCAGACTTCAAAGGCAACACTATATGTCATGAATTTATCCTCGCACCCGGTTGCCCAAGAGAACTGGATGTGGATAAATTGTTCTTCCCCCTCTTCCAAAAGGCAGGCGTGGAAATAGATAAACCCAACTTGTCTGGGACGACTCCATTACATCTAGCTTGCCAAATGCGTACCGATGGTGCATATGGCGCCAACAGAAAAACACAGGACTGTTTCGAATGGCTGTTGAAACACTCATCGGACCCTAACGCCTGGGACTTACAAGGATTGAGAGCGATTCATTTCGCTGCTTCGACAGACACTTACACCGTTGATCGTCTACTGCGTGCAGGAGCGGATCCTTTTGCAACAACGAATCAAGGAATGAATGTCCTCCATATCGCATCAAGGTGTAAGAGAAGTAACAGTGTTGGACTTTTGCTTCAGCGGATGAACGATTTAAATCCTGAGGCCAAGAACATAGCTTTGAATCAGAAGGACATATCTCAATACACCCCTTTACATTACGCTTGCCGCTCTGGGGTTATTGAGTCTGTGTGGCTTTTGTTGGAAGGTGGAGCCGACGTCAACTCAACCTTTGATGTGACCCAGGAGGCATTTACAGATGAGCCTTGGTTTCCCCCTATTCTCCAATGTGCGTTTCTCAAACTTGAACATTCTCATTGGAAACCGAGGCCGCTTGGGGACAAATCAGTTTGTGATGAGCTTGATGCACCCAAGGGTTGCAACCTGATATCTGGGGGTTGCACCGTTGAAGATACCACAAGACACTTTGATGCGATCATCCAAGAGTCTCACTTGAAGATCTTTGACCCAGAGCTTGGAGTATCGAGATATGAGGGAATTCTCAAAACTCTACTTGATGCAGGGGCAGACCTGAGCCAAGTTGGACATGAGTCCAGTCCAGCTCTTTATCGTGCGATGATGTTCGCAGCAGATCAATTGGACGACTACGTTACGAACATGCTCTGGGAGACCTCAGAGAAATCCAAGAGGGATGACTTTCCTACACCCATCCATGTTTCCATCACGTTGATAAAGGCTCGCCGTCAGGCCGAAACAACAGTATTGAACGACCATTTCCTTCCACGAGCAAAGGAAACCACTTGGGAGACAGTAGCACGACTACTCTTGGACCGCCAATTCTCTCTGATCAGGGAGTTATACAAGACTGGAGCCGATTTCACTAGCCCCTTTGAAGATGGTGTGTCGATTTTGCACAAGTTTGTTCAAGGCGGGTTCTACGAGTTAGTTGAGAGTTTTTCTATTCCACAAGAAACAATAACGCTTGATGATGGCCAGCAGACCGCAGATCAAATTATGCATGACCTCGAGTCTCTGCTCATGGTAGCTTGTAGACGTTCTACTCCCAATATGGAAATGATACGTATCCTGGTGGAGAAGAAGGGAGTCGATGTCAACGCACAAGGTCCGAAGGGCATCACAGCTCTTCACATCCTTGCTGTGGGCAGATACTGGTGGCAATACGCCCTGGCAATTCCGTATTTGGTTTCCAAAGGGGCGGGCCTGGAAGCTCGAGATATCGATGGGTGCACGCCACTTCTTTACTCTTCTAAGAATTGGGGTGCTTTTCGGGCTGCCGCAATGAAGGCTCTCATTGATCATGGTGCCGATGTCAATGCTGTAAGCAACAATGAACTCAGTTGTCTGAGCAATGCAGCGCAAAATGAGGCGCTTGTTCGGCTCTTGGTCAGCCATGGGGCAGAGGTTCTTCCAATGGCAATCATACATGCGATACAACAGCAAAATGTTAGGATCTTACGGATCCTCTTATCTGATAATGCACAGCCGAGGGTGGCTGCGTCTTGGAAGCTAAAGCTGGAAGATGCAAGACAAATGGACTTGGACGCAAACCCACTGGCTACCCAGCTGATCCAAGAAGGTCATCCTTTGTTTGCGGCAAGCACAGCATACATACCGATTTCAGAGAAGCCTGCAGGCAATAAAAGTTCGGTTCCAGAGGAGATGATGAAAGCTCTTATGGCCGCTGGATTCAGCCCATACGACACCTACCTATTTCAGACTGACGAACCCCATATGTCATACAGATCGTCTTTGCCTGTGGTTATAACTAGTCGGGCATGGCAAGAGAAGGAGTCTGAGTCTGAAGTCATGTTGCAATCTCTGGGCGGGTTCTATCATGGGCCGTCACGCTTAGCAGAGAGGGTAGTGATGCACGAAATTCTCAGCAACGGCCGAGGTCGCTATAAGCCCATACTGGAGATGCCGGATCTCGACCTGGAGTTTCGAGACAAAAGCGGAGAAACTCTTTTCCTAGCTGCTTGTCGGCGATGGCCGTCCGCGGGTGCAGAAAATCGTATACCTCTGAGATTACTCCTCGAAAGGGGAGCAGATCCCTTCGCAGTAGACAACTATGGCCGGAACGCTATGCATCATAAGCTGGGATCTCGAGCTCTGAGCAGTGAAAAGCTGGAAGCGATCAAGGATCTTGAAGGTGCTGTACCGCATCTTATCAACCAAGTCGATGCTAAAGGTTATCGTCCACTTCATTACGGCCTCGCAGCGGTCGTGTGGGTAGAGATTTCCCAGACTGAACAACCTGGTTGGATGGACTACATCATCTCGCAGGGCGCAGATATGCTCGCTGCCGATGGACTCGGAAATAATGCGTTGCACTATCTCGCTCCTACCCTTCTTGGCTCTTTAGGCTATGTTGGAGATGATACCAAGATTCTTTTCAAGAAATTCTTGGACATGGGTCTGGACATCAACACACGTAACAAGGCTGGTCAGACGCCTATGTTCTTCCTGGTCAGTGATCGCAGAGGAGACTCTCTTGATGAGATAATGAGTTGGCTAGATGGGTTAGGAGTGGACTGGCAGATGAAAGATGAGCAGAAGAGAAGCATTCTCCACGAGATAGCAGGTGAACCTGTCAAATTGTTCAAAGCGATCATTAGTCGAGGAGTTGATCCCCTAGCAGAGGATATAGATGGAATAACTAGCTTGGATTTGGCAGCGGCACATGGCAATGACGATGTTTTGAAGCTCTTCGATAGGGAGGGTAAGTGAGAAAGATGTATGGTGATCTTCTATGATATCATGCCTATTGAATGAATTTTTTGACGTTCAGCAACTGTGGCCTGGCTTCAATACGACCATATCATAGCTTTCTCGAGAGAAGGCATGAGCAATAGGCGAAAACTAACCTGAAGTCTGGGACGTGGAACAAATAGCCTAAGAGAGGGTCTGGTATGTCATAAAGTAAATAAATCATCTTATCGCTCATAGTAAAGCTTTCTGCTATCCGGAGGAAGTGACACGCTCTTAGATTAGCTTTATTATTCTCCAACAACCGATTCACCTAAGTGCTAACCTTCTCTGGCGGGCGTGTTTCTGCATCCTCCTTGACTACTTGGGTAAAGCTGGGCGGTGCCTCATCCTCAGCTGGAGGTTGAATCCACGACTCGTTCCGATGGACTTGAGACGGGCCAGCGATGGCTTCGCTTTCTCCGCCAACTTCATCCCTTACAATAGGGACCTTCTGATCCGGATTCAGTCGCACTGGCCCCCGCTCGTCACTTGGGGCCAGCAACTTGACTGGTACTGTGCCGTACTCTTTAAACTCCTCTCCTGCTATCCTCCCCTTGACTTCCCACTTTAGCCTGTGCGATTGACGAATATTATAAGTGGTGAAGTCTGGGCTGAAAGGGATATATCCGCCAGCTGGTCGATGGGGGAAACCGGGGCCAAAATGCCCAAGACGAAGATCAATCATTTCTCCAATATCTATGGGAGAACACTCGCTTGTACAAGGTATATATATGTCGTCTTTGAATCTAGAAAGCACACTCATGATACAAAGATCGATTTCACTGTTTTTATCCTTTGTATGAGGGGAAAATGTCCCTTCGCAGAGGATCTCTGTGAGAGTAGCAATCCTGACAGAAACGAATGTCAGTTTGACTTTTTGGGGCACATCTTTGATGACATCGCTTGTGTCTTTCCGGTTTGGAACGATGTGCAGCTTTATAGGTAACGGGTTGGGATTGTCGAGCTGGATGATGGTTGGAAGGCCAACAAACAGGTCAAAGGCAAATTGGGGAACACTCGTCGTTTGAAGGACCTGCTTGAACTTCTGAGAGAATGAAAGTTTGACATCCTTCATCCCTGGGACGAGCCGGTAGGTTATGATCTGGTGAGAGCCTTTTGCCTTTTTGAGTCCAAAATCTGCAATGGGAGGATCCCGGTCCATGTTTGTCACCCTAATTGGGAGCGTAGCTTCAGCTGCATCGCCTTTTCCGCGAAGTTTCAGGGTAGCTGTTAAGAAATACTCGACGAAAGCCTCGGTTGATGCCATGGTGGGATACGTATACGTTGACGGTAGAACGTAGTCTGTTGCGCGCAAGGGTAAGAAGCTCTCCCTTTGCTCTCCATTTTGTAGGTGATTCGGATCGACATATTTCGGCAGAGTGATGGCGAATGGCCAGGTCTGCTCGTTGCCATTTTGTTCTACATGAACAGGACCCTCAAAGATTAGCTGTCGATTCCTGGGGATGAGGTTGAAACGACCGCGGTAGGTAGCATTGCTGTTTCCGCTGCTGACTACCATCTTGGTCTTGGACCTGCCCGAGACTGAGATGAAAATGGAGGCATTGGCGCTGACAACATGACTCTTTCGATAGATATGGCCGATGATTGTGTCGCCTGGGGTGTATGAGGATTGGTTTCCTTCAAGGCGGATGCCCAGCAATGGGGAGCATAAAGCACCAGTCTGAGGCATGTTGGTCAGTATTAGAATGGTGATGAGTGAGGAGCATAGGAAATAAAGCCATTAAGATGTGAAAGGGTTTGTATGTATATGTTATTGTAACCGAGTATAATATTCGTATATCACGCGTGAGACTCTGTTCAATTGAAGGAAGGGGCTTGGCTCTTGGCGATTGGCTGTGCCGTTAATTACTGAAGCTAAGTATTCATTCACCACCCAATGAGTGAATGATTCAACCTACTATATCCACAACAGGTCATACATGCTACAAGATACCAACATCGCCTGATGGACTTGAACAGGCTTTTTGTATGTTGATACTAATGAAACTTGCGGACAGTATGCCTTCACTGATTCAGTAGGAGAATGGCCTCATTGAATGTTGAAACCCTCAAGCGTTATGACAGCAGCCTGTAGTGGGTTGTTGTCCCTCGGTAGTAGCTTGGGACTTCTAGGTATTCAGACATGACAGTAAGACTGTAATGATTTCAACTCAACATGCAGCAGGGCCTTGGAACTTTCATGAGTTTCTATAACTATGCGAGTCTTGACTTTAAATACTATGTAATGCTTTGGTTGCTGGCGATGAGTCGATGTGATATAGGTTAAAATGACTGAATTATTTTGTCTCTTCGGCAAGATAACGTTGAGACAGGCGAGGCTGGCTTATCAGAGATAAGATAAGAAGATCATAAAGTGATGCAAGTTTCCTGGATGCTTGGCCAACCAGCGTGCCAGGGTTTGTAGCCGTAGTGGCTTCAGGATAAATCGGCGATTGATCTGAGATGCCCCCGGGCATGAGGGCTGCATATCACAGACTGAATGCATACAAAAGTGGCTGCTAGACACAAATTTGCAATAACAAAAAATGATCGTGTGAAGTATTGAAAAGTTAGAACAACATTACTCAGTCAAAGAATGTTTGAATGATTCAGTCAAGAAAATAAACATCAGGGTATGACGTCGAACTCAAAGGAAAAACTATCGCAAAATTAGTTAACCTCCGACACCGAGTCAAGGCCCGAAAAAAGTCATGCTTATCGCCCAGTATCCATTGGTCGGGCCGGTAATAAAACAAACAAGCAAAGCACGCAACCAAGGGGAAAAGGAAAAACTTGCCTTGTCTTGCCTTGTCTTAGTACACAGCCAATGCCATGGACACGTTGGCGAGGAGCGGTTAGTGAATGGTGGGTCTGTCCGAGGAATTCTCGGGCAACCCAGTGTATGAGATTGAAAAGATCTGGCATTTTGAACGACTCGAATCAGTGTAGGAAAAAGTGACTGATGTTTGAATTTGGTGTACCTAGGCTAGGGGGGGGCTTGACATGGAATGAGTGATATCAGTGAGTTTATCATGTATTGATACTGCAACTTATCTGGATAGTCGCAACCAGCCAGTTAGAATCTCTACAAAAGAATGAAAGAGCGGTCTTTTCTCAAAAAAGATAACGTCACAGGCCAGCTTTCTTTGTTGCGGCTAACAGGGGAGATCCCCAATTTGTCCTGTTTACCCCGGGTCCTTGGTCAAGCCCGTGTTCAAAACAGTGGATATCCAAGATGGAGCCTTGAGGGAGCCTTGAGGGAAGCTTCAGTGGATGTAAAGCGCTGTAAAATCAGCAAAAACCACTACAATACAGTGTTTCTGTCTACCCCTTGGCCCGGGTCCGTGCGGTCGCCGGCGCCGATTATCCGAGTCTTCCCGAGCTGCCCTCCACTGTATGTGAAAATCCAAGGAGGCATTATTTTTCCATTCCCTGCCGCAGCCCGCCCCGGGACCAGAAAAAAAAAGAACTCAAACGTCAAACACCAAAAAGGTTTTCCCCCCTTCTTCCTTTCTCTCTTCACTCCACCTAACAACTCTCCCCTCAGTCCTTTGTCTGAATAACCATCTTTCACAATGGCTACCTCTACCGGATCCACAAAGGTCGACGCCGTCGTCCAGAACATCAAGGCTGAGACCCCCGAGAAGAAGTCTGGCCTCGCCCTCTACTCCCGATTCGCCCTTGCCGGTGCCGTCTGCTGTTCCGTCACCCACGGTGGTCTCACCCCCGTCGATGTGTATGTTCCAATCGCCCATGCGCTGAGTGTTTCGTCGTCAATTGCTTCAAGAGGTGGTGTTGCGGTGCGCCGGGAGTGTGGGACACAATTACCTTGTCACGCCCACTATTCCACGCAGCAAACCTTGATAGCAACAGCCGAGAAGCATACGCGCACTGCATTGAGCAAGAAAAAGCAACTAACAAGTCGTACAGCGTCAAGACCCGTATCCAGCTCGACCCCGCTACCTACAACCGCGGTCTCGTTGGTGGTTTCCGCCAGGTTGTCCAGAATGAGGGTGCTGGTGCTCTCCTCACTGGTGTCGGCCCTACCTTTGCCGGTTACTTCCTCCAGGGTGCTCTGAAGTTCGGTGGTTACGAGTTCTTCAAGCAGCAGTGGATCGACGCTCTCGGTTACGAGACCGCCTCCAAGAACCGAACTGCTGTCTACCTGGCCTCTTCCGCCACTGCTGAGTTCTTCGCCGATATCGCCCTCTGCCCCCTTGAGGCCACCCGTATCCGTCTCGTCTCTGAGCCCACTTACGCCAGCGGTCTCGTCTCTGGCTTCGGCAAGATTGTCAAGAACGAGGGTGTCGGTGCTCTCTACGCTGGTTTCGGTCCCATTCTCTTCAAGCAGTGAGTCCCCTCCGCGATCCAGCCTTGTACGTCCCCATAAACTGACATGCGCCCCAGGATCCCCTACACCATGGCCAAGTTCGTCGTCTTCGAGAAGGTCTCTGAGGCTGTCTTCCGCGCTTTCCCCAAGAAGGACCTCTCCGACGGTATGCAGACCGTTGCCAACCTTGGCTCTGGTCTGGTTGCCGGTTTCGCCGCCGCCATTGTCTCTCAGCCCGCCGACACCATGCTTTCCAAGATCAACAAGACCAAGGGTCTCCCCGGTGAGGGCACTGTCTCTCGTCTCGTCAAGATCGGTAAGGAGCTTGGCCTCCGCGGCTCTTACTCTGGTATCGGTGCCCGTCTCTTCATGGTCGGTACTCTCACTGCCGGACAATTTGCGATTTACGGCGATTTAAAGAAGGTAAATTGCTTCCTGATGCTCTCGTGATGATTCTGATCAACTGACAATGTTTTTAGGCCATGGGCGCCACTGGTGGTGTTGAGATCGCTGCTTAAACGATTTGAATCACATTTCGGATAATTGCGGGGAAAAGGTTAGTCATCAAGATCGCAGATCTCAACCGTCGGACCTAACCCGTTTCGGCTAGTTTATACGTGCGAAGAGTGAAGGGTAGAAAACCACTTCCAGTTCCTGATTGCACTTTTCGAGCCATTTTTGTAAAACACCATGATAGATTAATGTTCAACTCAAGGCACAAAGGTGCCACTTACGATTTGCTTTCCTCTCAAGTCTCGTTAAATCAACACCCGTTTCGTATAAGTGAAAGTGAGGTTCATGCCTCGTAGACCTGCGACCAGTGTCAGTATCAACAGTGATGCCTTCTATTGTTTCATGCAATTTATTCCACGATCTTTCCCAACCAGATACCAGAACATTCAGTTGTCTATGGATTCATACATTCTGCTGTCAACATGTCAAGTATTCCAACGAGAATCGGCCATGGGAAGAGACAAGGAACACTCCTGCAGACAGCGGACGTCATCTCAAAACTGGACCCCTTTTAGATGTCTTGCATAGTTCGTCTTGTCTGGTATCAGCCCCAGTCTTGCAAAGAAATCCTAGATCCTATTAAGTGACATACTATTGGTGGCTTTCTAACCAATCCTCCCGCGCAGCGCTCTAGAGGGCTCTTAGGGCCCGGGTGAAGCCTGTAGTAACAGACACTTTGAGAGTCGAGGCGCAGCCAAGATTCCAATTCACTTCTAATAAAAAGGAAAGGAAAGACGGGCGGCTACCAAAAAGACCACTAAAAAGGGGGGACGGCGGGATCACGGGCGGCCGAGAAGGCGGCGGAGGCGAAG
>JABFFG010000118.1:0-69416 GCA_013623685.1 Fusarium transvaalense
GAGCAGGAGGGGATGGGGACGGGGACGATGGGGGCACCGTTAACATTGGCGCTGGCATCATCATCCCAATCCCAAGTCTAAGTAAGCGTCCTTTTTTTTTTCCACAGGCAGGCCAAACTGCACCAACACTGAAGATCAGCGGGGGTGAGGACCCATGAATGTTATTTCGGCCGAGGTTGACGATAGACCGAGACGACGATGCTAAGTAACGTAGGGATTCCCTAACATCCCGTTAATAATTAGAAGATAGTTTCAATCTCGGCGGGCCACACTCAACATATCTGTCTTGGCTGGTAGGTACTGTGCAGTAGTAGGTAGTGCAGGTGATGAAAAACGTGGGATTCATGCTGCTGCTGTTTGGAGACAGGATGAAAATATGGGGAGACAGGCTTCACTCATTCATCAGGCTCCATGTCTGTAAGAACAGTGGAACAATGGATACAGCCCGTAGGCAGAGTAGAAGAAGTACCCAGTAAGTAGGGGCAGGATCGAATATTGCGTGGGCGTGCCTGCCTCCTCCTTCTACCTGACTGCCCTACTCGCTACTGTACGAAATCGATGGCAAGTGCGACCAAACAAGTTACCTGTCTTGGCTGCTACGTAAGATAAAGATAACGTGAATACCTTGTCTCGCATAGGAAAATGTGAGCAGTCGCAAGTATCCTTCTATCTTTACTTCTTAGAGGGTACAGTACTTTTTGCCCCAGGAAGATGGGCTCCCTGACCGGTCGTGTAAGTCCTTTCTCGTCCTGTCCTTTGGTCTCTCTGTCTTTGGGGTAAACACCCGCCTCAGGTTGTCGTGTGGAACCTCCGCCGGAGTCTTAAGCCCCCCCGGCTTCATCACCATCTACGGTTTAGTGGCCGTCGGTATACTGTGCTGTAGCGCTGTGAAGCACCCCTAGTCCCTAAAACTGCCCTGGCCGTTCCCACATTGTCTGGGGGTTTCTGATTTGGCGAGCTCGGTTCGTTCGTTCGTTCATCAAGTCAAATCTCTCTCGCTCTCTTCCGCTCCTGGCCCCTCCAAGCTCTTGTTTAGGATCTTACCCGTGCAGATTCATCGTCTCGGAACACGGCTTCATCAACAAATATGAGCTTGCCTTATTCTGTAATTACGGACAGAAGCACGGCAAGGCCAGACTAAGGACAAGGTTGAAAATCTAGGCCCATTTCGGGTAGGAGTGCAGCGAGTGCCAAGTCGGGGACGTTTTCACAAATGGAATAGAGCCTCAAAGCATAAAATCCGCCGGGTATAAACTCCAAGATTGCGTGAATATCCACGATTTGCAAGGTAACCCAGGCCAGCCTATGTGGTGCAAGATTGTCTACAGTAAGTTTTTGCTTTTCTCTCTTCTCTAGTCTACATAGGTAGATAGGTTTTCTTCAATTGATTTGAACGAGTTATATCTCAAGTTTCATATGAGCATACATCCATATCTAACAAGTCAAAAACCTACTAATGAGTATTTGTTCTCAAGGTGCATGCATATAAACCAAGGCCCTCCTAAATTCCGCACTCTTATGACGCCACCTAGTCCATGCATATAGCAGACTTCATCTCGGAAACCGGTACGACAACGGTATTCAACCGAGCCACCTGAGGCTTGTCCAAAGCTTTCAACTCTAACAAGAGCTTTGTCCCAGATTAGGTCTATGCTTTCACCATAGATAATGGTGGCATATGGCAGTCGGTTTGAGGCTAAGATCAAGAAGGAATATTCATACCTGCACCGACGCCGTACATAGTCTGGCGCGCGAATAGTTTGACGCTATGAATGAAAATTGCAAAGATTCTAATTCAGGGGTGGAAAGAGGCTTTTGCTCTTGTTTCTCTGCAACCAAGTTTTTCTCTGACCGTCTTTCCAGACTGTCATTATGGGCTGTACTGTAGACTAAAGAGCTCCCCATGTCTCGTAGAAAATGTTCCGGAAACGCCGACGACACTACTTACCTACGATCAAGTCGCCTAACAGTTTTCCAGGCCATCCCACGAACCACCACTATCAATGTCGTACAAGACGGATACTGTACTGTGGCCGTGTGGCGTGTGGCAGTCGTCGATCGTAGAGTTTCGACATCTGCAGGTTCGCGTGGTTCCTGACAACGGTGAGATAAGATGTCCGTTATCATATCCGTAATGGAAACAAAAGATCTTTCATTGCGTGCGAGCTATCTTGAGAACAAAAGAGCCAAGCTATTTATTACCAGGACCAGGGCCAGGACCAGACAAGGAGACCTGCATGAAGAATGCTGGATCCATGTCAAGGGCAAGGGTAACAAAACCGCCGCCGGGTGCACCTTAAAATCATCCGCTGCAGTTGTCCACAGGCGCTAAAGCGATCCACTCCCGGGGTCATTCAGGTTCTTTTGCAACTCGACCGTCCAATCAATGTCGTTCTTTCCTTCATCTGTGTACCTTCTCCATATCCACCCAGCACAAGCACCACAAGCACCCGACAACCTCATCCACTCCCCGTGCATCCATTATCAGCATGAGAGCAAATCTCCCCGCCTCTCAAAAGCAAAAGGGCCAAACAGCCTGGGGTTGCCAAGCTCACGATTACCCATGTCATGCCTCTCTTTTTCACTGCTTATTGCTTGCTTGCTAGCTAAGCTACTGCTTGGTGGAGTGCACATTGCAGAGGACCATAGCTCCGTCCCATCACGTCAATCGCGAAAGCACCTCGGTTCTGGCTCATTTACAAGTGATTGCAACACCGAATCTAAATTTATGCGAACCTTACTGTGACAGCATGGGCAACTCAACTAAGCTCAGGGGTATATTACAGGAGCTCGACACATGTACTAACGTTCATATTCGGTAACAACGCCGCCTTCTGCTCAACGGAATAAGAATCAGAATTAGATCCAGAATCATAACCCACGCTTTCTTGCTGCGTTGGCGACGTCGAACCTCAACATCAGTATCCGCTCCCTCTCGTCGAGTCCAATGCTCCGCGTCTGCCGGCTGCCGCCCGTTCACTTTGCCCTGCCTTGCATATCTGCAGTTGGGCTAGCAGTCCTTGCAAGAGGCAGTGGAACCAACGAATCTCTCACCCCGCAGGATCATACGCAGGACAACCGCGCACAACACATGGCTTGTTGTGGTCTGGAATAGCCTGAGGGGGCAGGGCTGATTGTCCCCATGCTGTAGGGCAGTTGGGGACCCATTCACTGGTCGCCAGGCAATCATAGTTGTATAGCATACAGACTTACCATTGACTGTTCGATTTGTTCGCCTATAAAACCGACCCACGCCATATCCATCTTGACAAAAAGAAAAAGTCAAATTGCGGCAATATCGCGGCCAGAGTTTTGCGATATACAGGTACTAGCAGATAAGTCTCTGCTAGAACAATTCACAACAACCTGGGCTAATTACGACTGTATGGTCACCGTGGCGGCGCCTCATAAGCAGCCTGGCTTTACTAGAAGTTCTATGCATTCTTCCACCAGGCTTCTTTGACCATGTCACACTGACACACAGGTTAGGCTGCCTCTAGCTTCAACCGTCTTGGACCATGCACTTATTAGCCTTGGTGGTCCCCCACTTGACCCCCTCAAGTTGCGCCCGTCCACTTACATCATTCATGGACACAACTTCTGGACTGTTGAACAGCTACGCCAGCCTGTCTACTGGACCTCAGCGAGATCTCCCTGACAGTTGCGACACAATAATATTGCAACTTACGGACAGAGGCCGAGGGCCAGAAACACATCGTCACAACCGTGGCATCGGCCAAAAAGTCTGGAAATTCATGGACATTATCAATGAAGGACGGGAGCAAAACGATCAATATTACGATACCCTTTCCTTTCATTCAGACAGACGTTGAGGATCCTGCTAACTTTTTCCATTACAAATAGCGTCAATCTTCCAAGGTTTCTTCCAGAGCTCAATGATTTCTTCCAAGAGTGTGGCTTGTTGCATGTGTGCGAAGTGGATGTTACCCTCATAGTGAGAGTCGACAGCCACACCTCTTCACGCCTCTCTCGTCATCTGGAACCACTTCAACACCATCACGCAAACTGTTTCCAACTATTTGTAAAGGTTTACCATCATCCCACTATGCCATGGGCATGCACTCAAACAAGAGCCTTCCAAATGGCTTCTAGTGCCTGGACAATCAGTATCGTATGCTCGAGTTGTGTTGTCACACCACCATGAACGTCTCAGTGCCCTGCACTAGTAATCGTGAAGAGTGGTGCATACAAATGTGCTTCATGCATGTGCGCAAATTCATCGAGGCAACCCTCCTTGAAATTCGAAGCCTTGGACGTTGCAGCCACACTTCTAGAACATGAACATCCCACCGACGTTGTTACCCTTCTGGCGATAGTTCATTCAATTACAGGGGGTTTATCAGAGGTTTGTTTGACGCCTTGACTAATTGAAGCTATCCCCTGGCTGATGGTAACACATCACACAGCAAGGAGTACATAAGCATGTCTTCGCTTAGGTATTCCAGCCGGTTCACCAGTTCACAGTGGTGTGGGCGTTGCAACAATCAATTATCTTCCCCGTTTCTTATCGGCGTACAATGCAATTTAGCTCAATTACGAGCTGTGATCGACATCAACTCGAGTTTTCTATCTTTAGGACCATGGCTGGCCTCGGTACTGGGCAAACTCAATTCGATGTTGTTCACAAGTGTCGGCCGGTCCCGAGAGAAGACCAATCTCATACACACTTTATCAAGAGCCGATAAGGCAATGATCAACTCGCGCGGGTCAGCTCTAGGGTCTGCAGTCAAGGACAGCTGCAGAGTTCCATCGGTGTCTATGTACAAGAGTACCGATCCTTCGGTCAGGGATTGGGATAGATGGCCACTAAACCGGGATCATCCCGAAGGTTAAGAGCGCACTGCTGGCATTTAGCCTCCAAAAGGTCGAAGGGGATTTCGGAGGATGAACGAACCAACTAAAAATCATCTTGCGCAATTCATTATCACAAACACAAACCACGGAACAGGTGCATGAACGGTTCCAGAATGGCAGTAAAGACACTCTTGTCAATGTCTCAAAAAGTTTCATAAAATCCGGAGCCGAGAACAAGCAACAAGCCCTTGTAAATTCGGCCCCAACGCTTATCCCGACCTAATATGAGAAACCCCGAGGTCAATGAGAAAAGACATAACGGAGAACCATCACAAACGTCAATGATTCCGACCCATTTTCCTCACCGACAATGCTAGGCGAAACTCTTATCTACCTCCGGCAGAAGCCAAGATTCACGGGACTTGTCCTTAAAGTCACTATGTGGGCTACCTCATACTGGATATGCAGAATCAGGGTCGGTCGTCAAGCATGGCTTTACAGAGCTTAGCAGCGGCTTGCCGTCGAACCTAAGTAGCCAGGTACCCTTGCTCGAAAATGCTTGGTGACAGCAGTGGCTGCTGCAACGAAACTCGGGCGGGTGAAGTAATCGCAGCGAACGGCGTCGCGAACACGCACAGCTAGGTCTAAAAGACTTGGATGACCGAATGCCGTGGCCTGAAGACGAGTACCGGCGCCGCTTGCCTAAAAGCATTCAATCAGCACAAGGCAGTCAATCCAAAGTATCGACAGGGGCATGCTGCGGGGTGGACAAGGGTCCTCCTCTGCAGCCATTCCGAATCAGACATGGGCTTCGTCTAGCCGCATTCGCTAAACAATAAATCGTGCGTTAGAAGGACCGAACGATGCTGTGTGGAAGCTAGGCCCTAGGGTCTAAGCCTCATACTTTGCAAAAAGTCCTCTGTTAGCTTCCCCCAATCTTTACCACAGGGATAAGGGGACGGCTAGAATCAAAACAACCACCGGTTGTCAATGAGGCATATCCATGCCAATCAGGTCTCCGTCGTCAACGTTCCCTGTACCCTGCTCACCAACCTTATTCCCTCGTCATATGCTATTGTTATTGGTCAAGGTGCGATTGATTAACAGCTCGTTCTTGGTCGCTGGAAAATTAAGAACCAAGCGCTGTGTCGCAAAGACTAAACAAACTAAGCACCTTTGATCGTATCAAACCTATGGTCGTAGTCGCATCTTATTATACTACTCCTCGCCTAGAGAACAAGGCTTTGCAGTTCCAGTGACCGCCTCGGTATAGTCTGTATTCTGGCAGTGCCCAAGTATCTTTGGTAGGGCATCAGCATCGCCTCCATTCTGCTGGTTCTGGCTCGTTCGCAAACGCATCGATGAGATTCAGAGAAAATCTTGATCAAACTACTCAGAGTTCAAGCGGCGGGATGCCACACAACTGCACCGTCACTATTTACAGAAACCAACCAACTTGGCTGTCTGATCCTGGTTCTTCATTTGCACAACTATCGCTGTTCCTTTCGCCAATACCCGAGACACAAATGTCCGACAGGTGGCTTTCGTAGATAGTGCCCCCGAATTGGCATTTCAATTCGAGCGTCTTGCACAAGACCCCTGCTTAAGCGAATTTCCCAATGTCTCCCTAACGCGGCTATTGCACTTGGCTCATGAGAAGTTGGTCTGCTACCCTATTAACTGTATACATCTCTGAGATCAAGTATAATCCGCAGGAGGATTTTTGCCGTCGTCTGTCCCTTTTCTGCATCGAACCAATTCTACTTATCTCTTTACAAGAGTTCTAGCCGATGTTGACGTGTTAGGGTCCATGTCCGGTTTGCCACAAGCTTGAGATGAGGTTGGATGTTACGTTGCTGGCAAGGGGATGACGGACGAATCAAGAGCAGTCTGTGCAAGGCCGGGGTCCTACTGCTTTGAGCGAGCCATTAGTTTCAATTAGGCCCTTTACACTCATTTGGATCCTGTTGAGTTGGCGGGCTTGGTATCTGACATGGCAGACAAAGTTGGATTTCGGTTACGATCGGTCCTCTCAAGGTGTCTCGACTCATGCACACACCGTGGCTTCTAGCCTTCTCATGAGCAGATTTCATGTATCATGATAAATTAAAAAGTTTACTTTGCGATTGACATTTGACTGAATCGTGTTTGGGTAAACAAGACCAGGATGGCAAAAGCAAATCTCACATCCTAGTTTGCAACGAACCGAGGCTCCCCTGAACAATTCGCCTGAACGGTTTAGGGCCCGCGCACTTCATGACAACGGTTGATCGACATTCCGAGAAGAGATGACAGGAGGGACCCCAAGCCATGCAACAACGAGGCCCTGAAATCTCTGGTGAAGGTGAAGGGGGCTCTGGAGCTTCGTCTCCACGTCCCCAGATTTCCCCGCAAACTGGACGGGCAGCTAGGGATGCGAGTTCTCATATCGGGTTGCCATGACCTTGACTTCACGTGTTGGGTTGTTTTATTATCGCGTAATAGTATCAGTATTTTGACTAAAAGTCGGGCCAGGGGAAGGGAATCCTCAACAAGTCTGGCCGACTATTTGAACGGGCACCCTTGATCTCCAATATCCCCGACAAGAAGATGGAGAACCCTACCGACCCCGCGACTCTTGGTATTGTTGGTGTGTGTCATGAGATTACCACCATGAAGGATGAAATTGTGGTACTTGGTGCCTAAGAAAGTACATGGCCTGTCTTTAAAGTTCGGCCTCCGAGTTGACTCTCCCTCTCTCTCGGACTGTCACCGTTGTGTTGTGGTGCTGGCTCGTGCGGCCTTGACAGTCGATTATTTTCAGCTTTCCTTGTGCCGAGTGTAAGAATCACCAGACCGTCAAGGGCCGGGCCCTGGATAGTACAGCAGAACGGTGGTTCATATGTTGATAAATCAGCCACACCACTTTCTTCATGTGAGGCTTGGACGTTTTTAGAAGGCAATCCGCACGTTGGAAAACGCTCAAATCGTCGCCAACACATTTCATTTTCATGAAGGAGGCACATGCCCTAGTAACCATGAAACCTCGTGGGCAAACCCGCGTTGCTGCATGGCATGGCATATGGCATGGTATATGGCATGGCTCTCCGCTCTGATGGTGCAAAAGTTCCACTTGATTCACATCAACAGCTTGAA
Source organism: Fusarium transvaalense (assembly GCA_013623685.1). NCBI lineage: Eukaryota > Fungi > Ascomycota > Sordariomycetes > Hypocreales > Nectriaceae > Fusarium > Fusarium transvaalense. Next base: position 7,951 of record JABFFG010000118.1, read on the forward strand.
ATAGGTCTCGTGCACAATCAACGCTCCGGGGGCAAGTTGAGGAGAGGCTGATATCTTGGCTGCAGCCGGTCACGTTCTACGTCGACCGCTCACATCTGCATTCCTGACTCTTCAAGACAAAGCGGGACTGTCATCATGACAACAATGTTTCTCATTCGTCTCCCCGCATTCCCCAGACTTTCTTTCACGATGCACTGGAGATGGACTGGAGAGGCGAAGCAATGTGAAGCCTCGTCCCCACCATAGAATGGATCCTGTACTACACTACAGTGCAGCAGCACCTGTATGTACATAGATTGTAGCGCCGCAAGCGAAAGACAGCATTGGATCCAATCTCATTGCACCGAGTGCACAGAGTTAGTAGCACGAGGCTGACCTACCAGGGCCAATCATGGCGATTCTCAACTCACCAAGTCTCTCGTTGTCTGGTTCATCATACAGGTGGAGACTCGGTTTGATTTGCGCTTTACAGCTGAAAGCGATGACATTCAAAAAAAAGCTCACTCCCCTTTTTTGTCCCTTTTACTCTCGCCGCTTGTACCGTTGTACGTAATATTCAAGACTGCCTTGGCTTGGTACTGTACAACAAAGCCCGACGAAGGGCCGGCCGGTGGTGACGAGGCTTTGAAATCTCTTTAACTTAGAGTTTCTCCCTGCCACTTAAGTTTGCATTTGTACTGCTGAACTGGGAACAGTCTCTAAGCCAAGTGGCTAGTACATTACAGTACAGTACAGTGCTGTACTGTAATCTTGGAATTAGGCGATCTGAACCTGCATTTATTTGGCTCCCGTCACTTGCTTTACCGCTTGGTGTGCGGCCATTCTTGGGTGGGGAGGGTGGCATGCAGACTTCTGGAAATCCGGGGAAGCGTTAAGCCACCATTATGATTCGTACACAAGAGTTGGGACATCAGGAAGAGGTGGTGGTGGTTATTCAAGGCAAAAGGTTTATCTGACGGCGGAAACCCTTCCGCAGCCCGAACAGAGGGCACCTACTGTGCTGTGCAGTGCAGCAAGCAGGCTGGCTGGCTGTTAGTCACCTCGGTGCGCGGTGGACGATCAGTGATCGACACTTGATAGCTTGATCGCTAACTAGTCTGACCAAACTGTGGCTTGACCAAGACATCCAATCACTCGACACAATCAAGCGAGTACAAGATGACGACACGGATGATGATGTCGCCGTGTGACAGCTTTGAGATAGCTATTCGTGATGTAGGGTAAGGACCAACACCATGGATTATCTATGCATGGCAACGATGGGCTTTGCTTCAGGAGCCGGCTGAATGCTCATGATCTTGGATCGAGATTCGTTTACCAGTCACAAAGACGAAACAGTAGCTTTAATGCACATCACCTAATAAAGATCCTTACTCGTTCAGGAATATATGATGATATATCTGTTGGCTATGACAATTCGACGACAATCTGCGATTATCATGCTCTAGGTCCTCGACAGAAGGATCGCGTACGATTGTCGACTCGTCACAAGGCCGCCTGATAAGCGATGTTCTCACCCAGGTAGTCCATGCATATGGCTTTCTATGCTTTGATGCAAAGCACATCGACATTATACCCCCGAGATTACAACTACATTTTGGTGAAAACTTCCTTTTCAAAGCTTCAATACCGAATTCGTGAATAATGGTGCAGGGTAATTTACACCAAATGACCAACAATATCATTCAGCATCGACTGGTACTTGACCGATAAGTGACAAGCATTCAGCCTGGAAACTGATCCGACTCGACAATTTTTCGATATCGATCATTCACGGAACCCCCATCTTTTGTGGCCAAACAAATATGGGCAAAGTGTCAAGGTTGGCGATAAGCATTGCCAAAGAGGGACATATGACATAGCGACAGCCCGTTCCTTGGCGTCATCCTTCGTTCTCGATACAAGATCTTTCACAGCGTGTTTGTGGTTGGCACGACATCGGGAACTCCGGGAGTTCTAGGCAACAAAATAAGCTCGCTATTAGAATGGCGATTGATGTCCGTCCCTGTCAGAACCTCGTGGACACGGTCCGTTGCTGACATGCTCATCCAAGCATGGATGTTGGCATAGTTGAAAGGGCTTACTGCAGATATATCGACCAACTACTTGACTTAAAAACCGTGCAGATGAAGACGCCTTGGTCCTCGAACCGCACTGCACTCCTGGCACTGCAACGAATGTCAGTATTGTTGTCTCAGTGTTGCTTCAATCGGATTCAACCCATCTTCAGAGTCATAAGCTGGCATCTGCATACGAACTGTGCTTACGTATGAAACGCAACGCATATTTTTCCGACGGTGTAATTGTGTGTTGATGTGAGGGAACTTATGCGGTTTGTCAAGTCTTTGTTCATGACATGGTTACGATGTGTTGGGCCAGGTTGACTAATATTGTCTGAGAAGGCTTGGTTTTTTCTTTGTACGACGTCGGTTACGTTCGAAACATTCGGAAAGAGCACTGGCGGTGAGCTCAGCATGGTGAACTCATCAGAATTGCACAGACTGCTACCGAGCTCCCCGGATTCTTGTAGTAAGCAAGGCATACTCGGATTGCCTCTCCTTTGAGATGGTGTATAGAATCTCTGCTCTAAGACGGATGATGGCCTTGAATCTGTTCAATGGAGTTTCTGTCCCGATGCGTGGCAAGTCTTCGGGTTGCTGTTGAGCACCCCAAGCTCATTTTCGTGTACTATTGCACTATCCAGTTACGTTACAAAACTCACCAGTTCAAGACAGTAGGTTCGTTGAGGATACTAGTTGTTATATCCTTCATACGTGGTGAGTACCAAGTTAGGTCTCCTTTCACTTACTTAGATGGCAGAGCATAACTGTATCAAAGAGAAACTGCGAAGAGCTTTTGTTTCAGATGTTAAGCTTACAACATGCTTTACTTGAGCAGACGCACAGTACAGCAGCCCATACTCTTACCCAGCGGGATATGATAGTATTCGAGGGTTCATAGTAGACGAAACTATACCGGAGGATGAGAAAGCGTTTTTTATATCGGTTGTTCAACGTTTATACGGTCGTATGAACTAGAGTCTTGATCGACGCTGTGATTCAATTCTCGACGTTTGATGAGACTATTCACGATACATACATGGGCCACCCAGAGGGTATAGTCCCGTGGATGGACTGCCTGAGACGTTCATGTGTCCTTTTAATATTTACAGCTCTGTTCGTCAAAGCATGAGTTTCAGGGGACGTTGGAAAAGTATGGCTATGACCAAAGGAACAGTGAATCTCTATGGGAGGTCCACGAGGAATGAGCAACGGCACCACTCACCAGGAAAGATTTATCTTCATTCGATATAAGCCATACTTAGACAGACTGGCTACGGCTTTGGGATTCTGTTGTTGGTTACTTGGATAATCTCCCGTTAAACTGGTGCCTGGCCTGGTTGACCGCTCGGATGACACTATAACTTTGAACCAATGCAGGGGGAACTAGGCAGCATATTAAAAAAGACCCTATAACACGATGTTTTAATCTAGCTAGAGCAAATACGAATCAATTTTATTCAAGCATCTGAAACAGCTGCCTTGCGACTCCTGATAGAAATGCAGATGCCTGATTTTCGACATTCTGAATAGCGCAGGGTAAGCTACTCCAAGAGGCAATGTTATCTTGGATATGATTTCCGTCGTTCACATGTAATATATCAGTACTACTTCGATTTATATAATTTTTATCATACGGATTAATACAAATTGGATACTTTTGGAACTAGCAAGTATGTTGAGCGTCACGCTGATGGCATGCATAGATGTCAGAACAAGCAGCCAATTTTCTCTCCTAAATATGTCTCCTACAAAACACCAGCATCGTGACACAACAATTTCCACGATCTAATTAAACATAACAACCACGACGTATGATTTGCGATATCTCATTTATTTAAACTGTTTCAAGTCACGTGTATTCTCAAGGGGTTGCTGGGTTAGCGCGCCACAACAATGCTTGTCGTTTAGGCACCATTATTTACAACATTATATAAAGAAGATATCCCAACTGTGATACTGAATCTAGCCAACAGAACAAGCCGTTTTATATCACAGAAGGGTAATTACTCAGTCTGAATCATGGAGCAATTCATCCTCGACCACGCTCAACGCTACGATGATCTGGTGAAGCGCTTCAAGCCGACGCCTATCAAGGCCAAGCCAAGTGATGAAGATTCAAACCCAGACATTACCATAGCCGCTCGTATTCGACCTATGATGAGGGATGAGAAAGAGGAAGGGCAGTTGATTGGTGTTTTCCCTCGAAAAAACTTACCAGGTGCCGTTGACTTACATGAACTGAGGAGACCAGTCAGGGGTCCTCCTCCTCTTGTTGTAAGTGTATAACATGCCATCAAGTAACTCAGGGATGTTAACGAGGTACAGTCATCAAACTATCGTGTTGATAGAGTCTTCAACTCCGACGACACAACCGAGGACATCTACCAAGAGCTCGTTAAACCTCTTGTTCCATGGGCCTGGGGCGGCGGAGTTAGTACCATGTTCGCCTATGGCCAGACTGGCTCAGGTAAAACATACACCGTCAGCGGTCTCGAACGTCTCATCGCCGAGACTCTGTTCTCCAAAGCTGCCCACGGCACCCGAAACATTTCCATTTCCATCATCGAACTTGCAGGCAACTCGGCATTCGACCTTCTCAATTCTCGAAAGCCTGTCTCTATCCTCGAAGACTCCTTTGGATCGACTCATCTTGCAGGTGCTTCTGAGTTCGTTGCCACAGATGCAGACACTTTGATCAAGCATATAAACGACGCTGCTTCTTTTCGAAGTACCGCTTCGACGCAAAAGAACGACTCTTCTTCACGCTCGCATGCCATTTGCAAAATACGTCTGGAGAACCCCGAGTTGCCCCAACCCGACGATGGACTCCTGTATCTTGTTGATCTTGCAGGGTCTGAGGCGGCTCGAGACGTAACGGCGCACTCAACCCAGCGCATGAAGGAATCGCGAGAGATCAATGCAAGCCTTTCAGTTCTCAAAGACTGTATTCGTGGCAGAGCGAGTGTCGACCCAGCTAGTCTCGCAGCTGGGAAGAAGGTGTATGTACCATTCCGTCAGAGCGCTCTGACAAAGGTTCTTAAACACGTCTTTGACCCTGCTGCCGAGCGAAGCTGCAAGACTGTCGTCGTGGCTTGTGTCAACCCGAGCTTCTTAGATGTTGGCGCTACCAAAAACACGTTGAGATACGGGGAGATGCTGAGAGTCACTGTGCCCAAGACGGCGGTGCAGAAGTATGATGCAGCGAAGCCGAGCACTTGGCCGCAAGACTTGCTCCAGGACTGGATTTTAAAGAATGTGAGTTGCCGAAACCTCTGCTTGACTAGTGCAGAGTGACTGACTGATATCTCGATAGTCTGGCGCACCACCAGTCTCTCCCTCTCACCTCGCACCTGAAGAGAATGGGGTGCAGCTCCTTCGTCTTCCGGTTCCGGAATTTATTACTCGATGTCTCAAGACACCAGGTGTCACACTGGAACAAGCGACTGCGTTCCAAGCCAAATTCTGGCGTCTTCATATTGACTCCCAGCGCAACAAGCCAAAAGCGAGTCATAAGGAGGCCAGTTCAGAGACAGAAAAGGATATTGCTGAAAACAAAGGTCTTTCAAGTCGTGACCCAAGACCCGAAATGGCAGGCGTCCCGTTCAAAGAGCGTCTGCGGCCGGGGATGGTGGTTAGCTGGAATCCGGCAGACGACACTCCTGGATTCTATCGTCTACCGGGGCGTAATCTCGTCATGATCTTGAGCCCTGAGGGCGAGGATAGTTATCGATGTGCCGTCACGGTACCTGCTATTATGCCGGGGGCATTTGAGATTTACTTGTGGCAGCAGGTTGTGGCCTCTGTCGATACGATGGAGGCTGAGGTTTTGTTGGAGTATGATGTCGGAACGAGATACTACTACGAAAACGTGTAAGATGTATGGTTGTGGTAATGAGGGGTTGGGTGTCGGGGTTGAGTTCAAGTCAGCCACGGAAGTCTAAGCTGGACTTATTCTCTCCGAGAAAACACGCGGTATCACATGTTGATAGGATTGGGGTTCGGGGTTCAAGATACATCATAGCCTCGATGAGTTAGGATAGAAGTTACTAAGAAAGCCAGGTGTCGACAATTCCAATATGAATGCTACCAAATGTTGACCAGATCATGACCTGGTCATCGTATTAATTTATCTAGCTGTATTCCATGAGTCTGGAAGCCTCTCATTAAACACTGCGCCGGTGTTTTCCCCCAACAGGGTATCTCGTTTTAGATTGATGGGGGTTGACAAAGGCGCCCTTTTCTTGTTTCGTCATTCATCATGATCTTAAGCCTCGGGCTTCTCAGCAAGGGCCTCAAGAATGGGCTTCTCAAGACTCTCAGGCTTGGTAGTGCTAGCCCATCGACCCTTGACCTTTCCATCACGGCCGATGAGGAACTTCTCAAAGTTCCACTTGATGCGCTTGAGGCCGAGAAGGCCAGATTGCTGATCCTTGAGCCAGGCCCAGAGGGGGTTGGTGTTGTCGCCGTTGACCTCGGTCTTCTGCATGATGGGGAAGCTCACGCCATAGTTGATCTGGCAGAACTCCTGGATGTCATCGTCGGTGCCGGGCTCCTGGCCACCAAACTGGTTGCAGGGGAAGCCGAGAATGACAAAGTCCTCAGGGTACTTGGCCTTGAGGTCGGTCCAGAGCTTCTCGAGGCCGGCGTACTGAGGGGTGAAGCCGCACTTGGAAGCAGTGTTGACGATGAGGACGACCTTGCCCTTGTAGTCAGCGAGGGGAACCTCTTGGCCGCGCTCTGAGAGGGAAAAGTTAGCATGTGAGTCTATTTTTCATGGACGAAGTGGTGTGTTTTAAGGCGGGGTATGACTGGAGAGAGAGAGAGAGAGAGAGACAGGGACAGAGAGACGAGGGAAAGGAAGATAACATACTGTCAAGCGGCTTAAAGTCGTAAAAGCTAGTAGCAGAGGACATATTGGATGTTGTGTAGTTTCTGTGGTGAGACTGGAGGTTGTTAATTCCAAGTCTTTGTTTGTTGAGAGATGAAAATGGCGGGGAACTGGCACGAGTCAAGTGGATGGTTGTGCAAGAGTATTTATTAAGCCTGGAACTTGATGATGATGGTCGTAAATTGTTGACGACAAATCTGGACCAAAGAGGAGCACGCCACATGGGAACTGACAGGGACATGGACATGGACATGGACATTATAAGGCGAGTAGCTCAATAAGGTAATTGGACGTCTTGTTGGAAGGCAATTGACTGTATTACATCCATTGTAGGTAGTATGGGAAGAGCAGCTTCTATGGGCTGTACTCCCCTTCTACAAAGTACCTACTGTACAAGCCTCGGCAGTTGACTCCATTTTTGGTTTGGTGACGTATTCGAGGTGGAGTTATTCGGGGTCTCGAATTCCGCCGGTACCGATAAAAAATCTACAAAAGAGCTGATTTGTAATTAATTAGTACTTTACTCGCCGTATTTGAATGAGTTTTTCGTATTAGTTTATAATAATGAATGTGTACATTAGTAGGTATTTGTTGAAGATAATAACCTAGCGAATGCAGTTAAAACCGACATGCCTTAGGTAGGCAATCTCTTACTCGCTAATCAAAAATTAGATAGTAATGAACTACCTACCTACTCAAGTACCTAGACAAATACTTTACTAAGGACTGTAGTACAGGACAAGTAGAGCCTCGGCAGTTAAACTACTTACCTTTTATCAATCGGTTCTGTTATTTAATAGTAACTCAATGTTATTTGGAATCAATTTATATCGGTGCAACACTGCGCCCGAATATCTCATCACTAACTCTCGGCTCGGTAATAACTCCGGTTCGGGTGCCACTGCCATTTTTAGGTACCAAGGTGGTGAGTGATAGATAGCAACAACATATCTCTTATCGATAAGAGCATCTAAAGTGGTAGGTGGCGCTATCTATACGTACCTACCTACCTTACGTCACCTTTGGATTGGTCCCTAAGTCGATCTGACTCCATCCGATCTCAGCCCAGCCCAGCCCAGAAAACGTTGCGATTGTGAGGGCGATTATAATGCCAAGTATATTCACTCACTTCTAGTTATCACTGTTGATTATAATCTATAGCAAATCAACTCCCTTCTCACTGTTACATCATGGAGGGCAAGAGGAACATTGTCGTCGTTGGTCAGTCACCCCGCCTCAACTATACCCTTCGCTATCTCACCTCATGATCACTACCTGTACCTTTATAGCCTCACTGTGATACTCATCCCACTCATGCAAAATATAACAAGGCTGACAAACCCCCCAGGAGGTGGTGTTATTGGATCCACCACAGCCTACTATCTCACCCGCCATCCCAAGTTCAACAAAGCACTACATACCATCACCCTCCTTGAAGCTGCTCCCACTGTGGCAGCAGGCGCATCAGGCAAAGCCGGTGGCCTTCTAGCCCTCTGGGCATACCCAGACTGTCTGGTTCCTCTCTCGTACCGGCTGCACGCCGAGCTCGCCGCTGAACACGATGGCCCTCAGAGATGGGGTTACCGTCAACTCGGCTGCGGAAGCTTTGAGGCCGTAGTGACCCGTGATAAACTCAAGTCGCTTCAATCCAACGGCAGTGCCAACGGAAACCAAGATGGAAAGGAATGGGAGAAGCTCCCTAAGCAAAACGGCGCAGCAAAGGAACTTTTGGAAGCAGGCAACTTACCAAAGGATCTCGACTGGGTGGACCGCGAGATTATCAAGAGCTGGTCTGAGATGGGTGCGCCAGGCAAGACGGAAACATCACAGGTGCATCCCCTGCACTTCACAACATCCATCGCCGAACTCGCCCAACAAGGCGGCGCCCAAATACACACCAACGCAAAAGTGACAAAGATCAACTCTTCAAAGACAGGTGTCGAGAGCATAGAGTACCTTGACCGCAACACAGATGAGAAAAAGACCATCCAAGACGTGACAGATGTTGTCGTGGCGGCAGGCCCGTGGACAAGCAGAGTGCTGCCCCGAGCCAAGATCGAAGGCCTAAGAGCGCATAGCGTTGTCTATGACGTTAAACTCAGTCCCTATGCAGTCTTTACAGATATCCAACTCCCTCCAGACTTTGTCCCTGAGCATCGTGCCAAGATGGGACAGAAGAGAAGGCATAGGGGTAATGTTGATCCAGAAATCTACGCCAGACCGTTCAACGAGGCTTATGCCTGTGGTAAGTAGATATGGTGTTATTGGTATAACATTTTTGACACTTTATAGGTGAGCCAGATACAAATGTACCGCTTCCTGACACAGCAGACCAAGTGGAATGCGACGAAGCTCAATGCGACGACATAATCTCGTACATCAGCACATTCAGTCCCGTTTTGGCTGCCGCACCTGTCAAAGCCAAGCAAGCATGCTACCTCCCGCGACATATACGGTTTGGACAGGAGAGCGGCCCCCTGATCGGCAGAACTACCGTCCCAGGTCTATTTGTAGCCGCAGGTCACACGTGCTGGGGCATCCAAAACGGCCCTGGAACGGGCAAGCTTATGTCTGAATTTGTATTTGATGGAGCGGCCAAGAGTGCGGATGTCGAGAAGTTGGACCCTCGGAAGCTTAAAGTTTAACGACGGTCCGTTTCGTCGGGAATACGACCTAAGGAGCTGGCATATGCAGCAGGTAGAAAAGCCACTGCTAGGATAATGGGAGCATGAGTGGAATTTACCAAGATCAAATCTGCGGTTCTTCGACGTCGGAGCAAGAGGTACGCCCATGATGGATGAGAACGAGATAAATGTGATTTCAGAATAAATATAAAGCTAAACAGACTTTAAATGCATAATGATATTTTCTATCTGACAAGGGGGCCTATATCATACTTGCCTGTATTTTTGCTTGCCCTTGCTTGAAGTCAGGTCATCTTTCTCTTGTCCAACCTTAATACCCAATGACGATGCTACCTACGACAAAAGTTATGACGAAGAAATAGGTAAACAGTCAAGTGCATCTTTTGAGCCGCCTCCTTCCTTGTAAGGGTAACAAGTATATGTTACTTAAAAGCCCAACGTGAATAGGGCAAGAGTGATTCTTTAGCAGTTGCCCCTAGACCCGCAAAGTAGGACCTTCTCATGATGAGATTAAGTGCATCTTGTCTCAAGTATATAGACGATAGATGACACAGAACTACAGCGATGGTATGTGCTTATAATCTAAAGTTGCGGGGAATGCTGTAATGATCATACAGGACAATTTGGTCGTTTCGAATAAATTGTATCACGGCGCGGTAAGAGATCATCGAGTAAGATATTTAGGCAATGGTCAGTGCAATGATTGATAATTTTGGTAAGGATAAATACATGAGTTCAATTACTTTGAGAGTTACAGACTACCCAGTACTATAACGTTGGAGTAACAGAGAATAAAAATCCATACTATGAGCTATTGATAAGAACCATTACCGGGTAGGTAGGGACGAGGAGCAAGAGTTCATCAAGGCGACACAGTTGTTAAATATGGCCTGTTATGTATTGACAATGGTCTCAAACCACGAATTCAGACTAGCTAATAGTAATTCTCCTCTAAATGACTAGCCAAGAGCCTAGTCATCGTCAACAACAAACAACGATGACTTTTTAGTAATTCTCGCGATGGTCTCACACAGAACAGGTGATTGACAAGGGTATCAATATGTGACGAGCTCCTATCGCGTCTGAGACAAGACTGAATGCTAGGCTACCTACATCACAGCGCTGTATCGTATCATCCCGATGTCGGATTACAATGAGACCATCTTTCTGCAGCGATTCATTGACGTGTTTCAATTGATAGGTACTGTAGTGTAGACACCGCAGAGTACGAAATGAGATCACCTACACACCAACGACCCCTCGGTCTCGGCCTCAGGCGCGCATGGCCTAACGCTTAGATATCTCAGGGCTCTATGCTGAAACATGACGGCGCTGTTGAGGACGGACGCTATTGGGAAAAGAAAAAACAAAACAAAATAAAATAAAATAAAAGTCTGACGTTGTTGGGCGCACATGGCGGTAATTGAATAAACCTTGGAAGAAGAAAGCTCATGTCATTAGTAGTAGGTGGAAGAAAAGGCAAGGGTCTTTCTTGATCAAGTTTAACGTTACTTACTGCAAGATACATGCTTCTATCACCTTTGGCGGTTTCATCTCGTATGCAGATAATACAAGTACGTGAACTCTAAAAGAAACAGGCATGGGTGATTTGGGTACTATTATGTATCCCACTCACTATCCGGTCCATCGTCTCAATTACATCTCGTCTCTCTTGCGGGCTGTATTGTTTGTCCTGTCAAGCGTGTAACTTTGTAATAGCGGCAAACTTTGCAGGGTCTCTAATGATGGGGCTTCCCTGTAGCATCACCCAATACGACAGGACAGATCTGGATTGACGTGGGGACCTTGTCGTATATAACTGAATACTATACTTGGTAGGATTTGACAGCCGAATTTAATAACATATCATCAACTGCTATCACCTGTCTGTTGGCTTAAAAAAGTAAGACATATTGGGCATCTTCATCTCGCCTTGCTCAGCTACCTGGTATATTTGTAGTCTGTTATAAACGACAGCAGGCGCAGATCGGCAAGGGATCCATGGATCTCACCTTCAAGGTAACATTCCGTTTTCACATCGTCCTTGTTTTCTACTTGTACCGTTAGGTTCAATCTAGCCCAGCCAGCCTGGCGGTAACTGTTATTATGGCCTGTGCTAATAAGAAAAAAAAAAGAAAAAGAGGAAGCCCTTGTTGTTATTGGAACTAATATTGGCTTCAACTACCGTAGTATCCGGCACTAAAAATTAAAAACTACCAACTCCCTGTTCTTGTTTTCTGAGGTCAAAAAGGCCGCCGGAAAGCTGCTGAGCTAACAAACATGGATGGTTGTAGGTGACAGTTCGGCACCTAGAGATGGACCTCGGCTCAGGCTCACGATAGACGGCTAGCTGGCAGGTGGATTGATTATATGAGACATCAGGTGGCCCTCATGCGAGTTGGCTCGGGCCGTGAAAGCAGGGAGGATTAACTGAACTGAATTGAGTTGATGATAATTAATGAATGTCTTCGTCAATTGCTCAGCTGTGCTGTTGTCTACCTCGACATGAAGCTAAACATCATTGGTTCCAAGCTTGCGCAAGCACCAGACAATATTGAGGTTAGCTGAGTCCACTACTGCAGGAACAGAGCTTTTTTAGACAGCCCAACCAGAAAGCAATATTTAAGCAAGCACCAACAGTAAGGAAAAAAAAAACAACAAAAAAACAAGTTGCAGTGCATTCCCTTCCCGATCCCCAGTTATTATCGGAGCTCTTGCATGAAGCTTGAGTGGAATCAGTTTTACCAATTGGTTAGCGCCTTGTGTAATCCTGCGGGTACAGTAACTATCATGAAATAAGAAAAAAAGCAGGTTATTATTAAAAAAGGCATCAATCACATTCTCTCGATCGATTGGCCCCATGTTAATATCCATTTGAATGTGCCGAGCTGCGGACGAGAACTGATGACGACTACATATGGGGCTCACTCTCTTTTCTTGCTGACAAAACATGCATGCTGACAAGAATTAAAAAAAGATTTTATTAGAAAGAGAAAGATAGAGGCATTTAAAAAAAAGAATATTATTCAAGTGAAATGACTTGGCTGTGAGCGGAACCGCAAAGACCATGGACCCTGTCCCTTAGTCTAGTCGCTGTCTCTCTTACACATTCATCAGCGAGATATTACCTACAAAAACATCCATCTTTGGTTCGCTCGTACAGAATGGAGGTTGGACGGCCGCTGAATGAAAGGATGCAAGCTGTATCCGTACTGCAGTGTAACGTAATGGAAGGGTCGGTGAAGGCAAGATTCGCTTAATCCATCACTGTAATGGCCAAGAGTTAATTACATGCATGTGTCATTTGTTGGCTTTTGTGTTTTGAGTAACAGACTGCACCGACTGTTCCTCACGTGCAAGATGCTATCGAAATCGTGAATAGACATATACAAGTAGGTATTCTCGGGAGTAGAGGGTAGCATGAGCATCTAATAAGAGATGTAGTTCACAGGTAGGTAGGAATGTAACGGCTGATGAGAAGGGCAAAAAAATCTCTGTTACAAGGGGTTGAGGCCCTCCCAGTCCCGAAACAAACAACCACAGCGATCCGTGCCCTCTCTCAGCTCATCGAAATTGACCCTGGCCTTCACGGGCTGGAGAGCAGTTCTTCGGGCGTTTTGGCCTGCAAGAAATGTCATTGTGAGACAATGGTCTGGCAGCGACAGAAGCCCGGGCCACTGATCTGGAACAGCCGAACAGCGATAACTTAGGTACCCAGGCCCTGTACCGAGTTATGGATGTGCGGGCTCAGCTTCTTCAGCACTTTATTACCTTACTCCATATAATACTCTTGGCTGTCATCTGTCATTGTTCCGGATATTATTAGTTAGCAATAATAAAAGCAAAAAGCAGGCAATCTATCTAGTATTAAAGATCAGCACAGCGGGAATCATCGTGATCTGCTACAGCTAACCTACTGTAGTGGCTGAGTCACCGTTTCTACCACAACCTCCGAGATATGAAAGAAATGAGACTGTCGATAAGCAGCGACAATTGCCGAATGGAGAGCCAAAGTCACAGGAGGGAGGAATGAGAAGCAAGAGACAAGGATCAACCAAAAAAAAAAAAAAGACGATATTATTGCTCATCAGAGTTTGAGAAACTCTGGCCCAACCCAACCCTCACCGTAGTACTGCCCATCATAGCTTATTCCATTTCGAGTCAGCGGCTTTTTTGGCCCTTGTCCCCGGATGGAGCCCTGTGAACCCTCAAGTCTGCCAAGGTTTTGATGGTTTATTATTTGAAGAGCTCACATGATTTTGGGAGATGATATTAATAACTTCAATAATAAGAATACACTAGTAGTTGGAGTCATAGCTGTGATTATTGGATCATCTATCAACATCTAATCATATAGTCTTTAATATCAGATCTCTTATTACTCTAGTAATCTGCAGTAAACTCTTTCATTAGTCGCTCTCCCTAGCAGCAATCCAAACCCAATCATGGCTTATTCGTGGCTTGCCCAAGACTTGCTCGTCATTTGAGGAAAAATAGAGTTTTCTCCATTCAGTTATCTACCTGCATGCTCTGTACTGTGCGTGTCTTGAACGGCCGTTTTGTTCTTGACTGAACACCTACTATGTAGTAACTAATAATTGATCGACTTTGCGGGCATAACAAAAGTCAAGAGTCAGACAGAGTCGCATCGCGCATCTTCAAAGCCGAGTAGTGTGTCGATTATTCCCCATCCACCCACTTCTTTCTGAGATGTTGCATGTCTTTGGGGTTTTATCTGGAGTAACACACGTATGCAACCCGTCATTTCCGCTGTGCTCTTACAAAGAATGTCCACAGTTCAACGGCCCAAACCGTTGAATAGGGTCTGAACACCGAGTCTTACATCTGGACGTCCTTCTCCTTCTGTACACGCACATACTATCTATATTCCGCTCTCTCGGACCCCTCTGGGCTTTGACAGAGACGATCATCAACAACAACAACAACAACCAAGGAGAAACAGAACTTGTCGGTAGATAGACTGACCAGCTAACTTAAAAATCGTACTATCCCGGCTCCGTACCCGAGGGTTCATCGCCAATATTAACTGTCGTGTCTCAAGGAGCAATTCGGGCTGCTAGAGGTGTCGACTAACCGACTAGCGGTTTATAAACCCTGGTGGCCGTTTTTGAAGACTGACAGGGGCTCTCCCTGTCTTAACCCCTGCCCCTGTCCCCGTGTTGTCTCCCCAGCTCGCCTCGCTGAGTGGTCTTTGTCCCTGTTCCTATTCCTCCTCAAGAATAGGTTCCCACTGTTGATGCATGTCCTCCCGACCATAACGCCCTCTCACTTGCTCTATGTGTGGGCGATTGTGTGATCTTTTTTTGTACCTGCATACTTAGACCCATTGGCATTGCGTGCTTCCATAATTCTGCACTCTGACTTATGTATGTGCGTGTGTGTGTGCATATGCTTTTCTTCTATGTAATGTGACGGAATACATACATATAATATAATCCAGACAATTTAGATGATGTATCGCAATAATTTCAATCGAGGGAGGCTCGAGATGGTCAAGTTTGGATGTTTCCCTTTAAGCATGCCCGAATAGGAAAAGTTTATCGTCTTGTCGTCCTTCTCCGTTTCTTAATCTTGCCTAGGTTGTTTACAGCCCCTCTCCTGGACTCCCTTCCCCTTCGCTTCACTTCCCCTCCTGGCTCCTGCCCTCGCTCCCTTGCATCGCTCATGCCTGAGGTGGGTGGGCTTGGCTCAAGGTAGGTACAGTAGGAAGGTGATCGCTTACCCATTGATCCCCCATAACATAAACTTGTAAGGCAGCACCTTCCCCAATACGTCCAAATCACACAGTACCACCCGAACATGGTAGGTACGGACGGTACTGCAATTGCACCTACAGTCTTGAGTCTCGTTGGCTTACAAGTTCCTCCCACCCCCTCCCACTTTGTTTTGTAGACAGCTTTTCTTCTCCTCGTATCATCTCTCCCAAACCGAACCTCTTTGTTAGTTATTGCTCTCTATTCTTTTTTTTGTTTGTATATTCTTGGCTCACCTTGCCACGCCTCTCGCTCGCCTCGCTCTTTACCAGTCTCGCTCGCTCACTTACCATACGGTCTCTGTCTTATTGACCCGAGTCGCTCGCTCTACTTTTGACACCATAAACGCATTGCTGGTGTCTTTACTTTCCGTTCTGGGCAACAAGTCATCGTCGGGTCTATTACTCTATCAAGTTGATGCCTGCGCCATATCATCACGGAACCTTTTGATTTGAGTTGCGATCTACAGCACCAAGACGGGAACCCGCATTTCATTCACATCCCGCCTACTGGCCAGCTTCAGTCTACGTTACACCTTCTGGATGCACGAATACATGCCGCGCATTTCTTAAACGAGACCTTGTCCCAGGATCACCCCAAGTCTAGTTATACAGAGGAGTTCGAGTTACCGCTTGCATTCGAGCAACACGGAACACTATCTATGCTACTTTGCTCTGCGCATAATACCCAGCAGACGTTCTCCACGACGACGCCTACCGTTTGTCTTGTTGATTTCAACGCTGCGCCGACTTCCTAACTTTGAAGAACCGTGCAGCCTGCAGCCATGGCTAATAGAGAATCATACATGTCTCATAGTGGCACTTTGGAAGCGCTTCAGAGTCATCATGCCCCATTACGAAGAAGCCGCCCACCGAACATTGACACAATGTCAGCTGAAGAGAATCGCGTGCCTCTAAAGGCTGAAAAGGCAAGCAGAAGAGAATCAAGACTGGGCCTGAGGAGCTTGTTCAGTCGATCCAGGACACCCAAGGACTTGGCGATTCCCGAGACGCCCACATCTCATGGCAGTTACACATCTCTCGCCGATTCCAACCCTTATTTCTCGTCCCAGCTTGATGTTACCTCTAATGAGATACCCTCGTCACCTCTCAGCCCGCGCATTTTGTCCACGATGTTTGAGAGTCAGCCAAGCCCATCTGCTCAGCCGCGATCAGCCGGCGCATTGAAAGTTCAGAGTCCAGCAAAGGTGACGCGAGGGCCACTGTCGACTTGGCACCCCCCTCCTCTATTTAAAGCATTTCCTCAGGCTACCAAGCATATAACGCTGCCGGCCACCTCTCTGGCTCCCGAGGTCATTCTACGTATGCACGAGCGACGAACCAGCACCACGCGCGACGATGCCGCAGAAGCACTGGAAGGGGAAGCTGGCCCTATCGAGAAGACTAAGTTCAAGAAAAAGCACCGCCGCAACATATCTGGGCCTGCGCCAAAGTTTGAATGGACCAACAAAATCTATGTTTTAGTGACAGCCGGTTATTTGCTACAATATGCAGCCGAAGGCCCCTTTGACAGGTTACCCGAAAGGATATTGCACCTTACCAAAGACTCTGCAGCATTTGCCAGCGACGTTATCCCCGGCCGTCACTGGGTGGTTCAAGTCTCTTCAGCTGCTGAATCCGACGGAACGCCAGGTTCCGACTCACGTTCTCTGTTCTCTCGCTGGAATTTCCGAGCCACAGAACGGCGCCATGCCTCGAGCCTTCTCATGGTATTCGAGTCTGCCGAAGATATGGAAGGCTGGATTGCAACATTGCGCCGCACAATCGAGACTTTGGGTGGAAAGAAGACGCTCACCGAGACAGGCAAGCCCAAGGCCGAGGACGAAGCTGCACCGCTGAGGGAAAGACCCAGCCAAAGAACCTTGATAGTGAGAGACCCGAACCGTCTATCGCGTATAGCGACGCAGAACTCCCAGAGTCCCCAGAGCCCCCAAAGTCCCCAAAGTCCTGAAAGCATGTCAAGTCCCCGATTCCTACCACTACAAGGCAAAGCAGACACCAACCACTCGGTCACAAATGTTACCGAGCATGAGCCTGCAGCTGAGCAACCGTCAGATGACATTTCTACGACCAACAGCTTTGTTTCTCATGATGGTAGGCAGTTGGATAACTTACGCGAGAATTCGAATCGTCTGTCGTTCATATCGTCTGGCCAACGAACAGTAGTAACATCGGCTGGGTCCTCCCCAGAATCGTCACCAGTTATCGATAAGTTCCCGGCGGCTGGAGAAAATAAGGCATCCCTTGAAGCATCACCCCTCTCACTCGAGCCAAAGCCAAGGCCTAACGCTGCAGCTATCTTGGATCGAAGACAATCGATGCAAGTTCTTGGTCCTTTTGTTGAACTCCAAGGTCCTGTCAACCTAAGACCGCAATCGAGCTACGGATCTGGCGCGGCTCAAGATACGAAGACGCCAACCCCTAATTTCAGTGTGCCAAATTCATCAAACCGAAGGTATTCTTTTGCAAAGAACATCGCGCAGGAATTCGGCATGGCGCCCCAGTCTGGCCCCTTGGAGGTACGGTCGTTGGGCCGTAGAGCACCTCCCACGACTTTACCGGTTGCGAGACCTTTGTCCATGGTTGCTGATCAGCCTTCTCCAATGGAGGAAATACATGAACGACCTGTAACGCGGCACGGGGATGAAACACAATCGACCATACCAACAAGTGACGATTTGGCGTCTTTACCTCAAATTCCTTATTCGTACGACATGCAGTCACGGCGATCAAGTCTGGCACCGATAGATGAACCAGTCGTCGAAGCAAACCGCCCAACGAGCTCGCGCCGCCATACAGACGTTCGTCAGCGGCGTAAATCTGAAAACCCTGGCGCCTTTCCACGAAACCTAACCAACTCATCCCGAACAAGCCTGGAACAGAAGACACGCTCACGATCATCTCTCATCGGGGCAGATGAGGCAGCCCGTCGCCGTGCTTCTCTTGATGCCTACAGCGACAGACAAAGTGACAGTATGTCAGCAAAGGTACGGGCACAGCGGCGAGCCAGCGTGCAGTCTGTGATGTCGGACCGGGCATCTCAGTACAGTGCCTCGGCGGATCTTCCTCCTCCCATGGCGCCAGAGTCTCTACCTTTACCTGCTCCCCCACCTACAGCCCCTCTTCCTCCCATTCCCATCTCCGCCAGCAACCCTAGCTTGGTGCCGGATACTGGTAGGAAAAACTTGGTCATTCGACGAAGTATGCCCCAATTGAGCGAAGTACCTCCGCCCATGCCTCCGCCAACATGTGCATTGCCTCCAATTCCACCCAAGCTACAAGTCAAGGCTTAACTCAAGAGCCTGAATTCTCCGAACTATACCCCTTCCCTATTGTTTTTACGACCACTACGGAGCGTCTGATGAGAAAGTTTCTGTTTAATCCAAATGATACTCCATTGCTATTTGTCTCTTTTGTTTTTGGGCCTCGGAGTCATACCTGTACCATATAGAGCGGTTGGGCTAAGAAGGAACATATTGCACTTTCGGTTATGCGATGATGTTCTGGGAATGATATCCACGTATAGGTGTACAGGGGAATGGACTGTTGAAACTATATGAACCATAGTAGAGGCAGATAACCTCATCTATTGAGACGAAACAGTCTAATATTATTGTTTTCCAAAGCACTCTGACATGTCTCATGCAGCACCAGTAAAATGTTTTGTGAGTTTAACGGCACGTTCAGACTCCTCGATACCGTAGTAACAACTTGAACGAATCTCAATATATCCCAGCTCGATCTGTTCGCTTTACATGATGGTTACATATGTAGTCAGAAACCCAAGACCCGCGAATAATCAACTGCATCAAGAGCCCATGCTAACTACAGCATTCGCTCAAAGGAGGCCGTGTGGGCTTGCTTTCTATTTTCTGCCATCAACCTTTCAATTTCTTCCCATAGCTGGATGAAGTCAGACTCGTCAAGTTCTATTTGATCAGTATCGTTAATAAAGGCTTCAACGGGCTGGATTTTGCCGCATTGGTGACATCCGTCAGCCACCACAAATCACCTTAACTCCTCTCTCTCGATGTCGTCTAACAGTTCAACTTCTTTGATGTCTCACATTTTGTATTTTTATCTCTATTCTGTCCATACCATATACGAACCGGTACGCCAATACGCCACCACTTTGAAATCACGAGGGCACACCGGCTCCTTCTCGACAAAGAGTTGAAGCAAGCTGCTTCAGTAATCTTTGATAAATGATACGCAGTATCTTAAAGGGGGATTTTCCATTTACTTTGAATAGTAGGAGAGGAATCCAACTCGCCTTCTCTGATGTTGGAAAATTCCAGCTCAAGTAATGCCAAATTTGATATCTGAAAAGACGTCCAATTGATAGGTTCTAGATTCCTGACATGACCAATGACAACCATCTCGGACGTGACGACTCCTATGTGCCTAGCATGATTTAAGTGTTGGAGGAGCTTGTCAGGAAAATCACAATATAGTTCTTCATGTTATGTTGACAAGGCCACTACAGGCGCCATCTTGAGTAAGTGCCAACGATATCTCAAATAATCCAAGACCTTCAAGGCGAGATCACCGATCTTTGGACTAAAACTTTTGCAGCAAAGGGAGTTTGTCGAGAGACCGCAGTGCCTGGTGAGCTTCGCGGTTGGGTCGTTGAGGATCATGTGGTATAAATCGAGCAGCGCGAACATGCTGTCCTCGAGGTCTGGATGGGTGTCAGCAGTCGACGATATGCCAAGCAAGGTCCTTCCGTTCAGCATATTGACCAATTTGAAGGATGACTTTAGGAACAAGCTTCTCAAGTGGCATTCTAAGAAGCGTGGCAAATGGGGAGGTGACGACGGGGACGTCAAACGGGTCAAGTTTGGGTGCAGCAATATCGCCTTATACTGTCCTTGCTATTTGTGGTTATCATTGGAGCTCTCGTAGTCATCTTTTCACATATGGTATTGTCTCTTTACTTGATCACTTAGCCGTCTGAGATAAATGGAAGCAAAATGATTATATTTGACAAATGTTGGTAGTTGTGAATCGACCGTGAAGCAATTTCCCATCACATTCTATGCATTAATCTAAGATAGTGTCATAAAGTCGTAATTCAAACAAGTGCAAGAAATAAAGTTCGCAAATTCCTATGGTCCGAGGCTTGGATCGTTTAACGATCTCTGCTATATCTCCTGCTCTCCCTCCTGGGCGAATAATCTCTCGGCGAGTAATCCCTCGATGACCGATATCCGTCACTCATTAAGGGATCTCGACGATAGCGTTCCTGGCTACGTCGCCTCGAGCGGCGCGGGGGCGTGGAAACGCTGTGCTCTTCTTCCACGACGATCTCGTTGTCGGATGAAAGCATCGAGTCCTGGACGAAGCGTGGAGCGGGCGGATCCACGATAACGCGCGAGGTTTGACTTTCGGTAACGAGGGGGGATGCTCTCCTGCGGCTCCTATCTCTTGACTGCACCGTTGTACGAGATCGTGTCCTCTTCGATCTGGATGTAGCCCTGCTGCGGGATCTATTCCTTGGCCTGCGGTCCCTTCTGCTTCGGAAACTCAGGTACGTGGACGTGTCGCCTGTGACGGTGCTCATAGGATAGCTGGAAGCAACAGTGGAAGCACCGTCGCCCATGGGTCTCACGACGGGACCACGATGTAGAAGCATGTATATGATGTATAGCAGCAGGAGAAAGGCTGCTACCGAGCCGAGAACGATGCCCGCGACGGCGCCGGGATGGAGGGAAGTATCGGCGCTCTTGTAGGCTGTTGGTACGGCAGTAAATGATGTTCTTGAGTCGTCATTTTGGCGGACTGCGAGAATACCGTGATGCCCTGAGGATGAGGGTATCGTCGTTGACGGAGGGATGGCAGGCATTTTGTCGGTGTCTGTACGTCTATTGCATGGCAAGGAATGGCTGTGAGAACAATAGACAATAACTCTCAGAAGTCGAGAGCAAGTATTCGAAATAGACGAGAACAGAGACAAAAACGATAATGAGGCTGATTTGTTTACAGAGTAATGTAGATGGAATATCTCGGCATGGATCGAATCGATTAAAGTTGCGCTGTGTTGCACGTCCCCTAAATCCAGCCCAGTCCAGTCCAGCCCAGCCACGTCGTTTTTTTTTTCTAATTGAACGTCATGCCCTTGCACTCGCGCGCGTTCAACGGTATAATTTTACCGAACCGCGAGCTGTTTGAGAAACTCGTGTTTGGGCTTTAATTGATTTACTTATCAGATCATATTTCGATGGTTTCGAGTATCTGCGTCTCTTCAAGTCTGAGGTTGGCTTCAGCCTGCAACAGCCCGCCTTCCTACTATGGTAGTTTGTTTATTAACGCTACAGTTCTGGACGTTTACTGGGCCCTGGCACAGTGGCAATATCATGATGAGCTGTGAGTACCTATTCTGCCGAATAGGGCGGCAATCACATGCGCCACAAATCTGTTGTGGCTTGAGTCTTGATAGCAACCATGATATGTCGGAGATCAAGCTTTAATAACGAAATAGTACATTTCTCATGATACAGATCTGGATGTCCCCGAGTCTCTAGGATAGACGCCTATTCTATTATTTCCACCCTGGGAGCCATCGGAGTATTGAATGGAGATTTGTGTTGTTGAAGAAGAATAACTAGAATCTTGGGGGACCTCAGTAGGATTCAGGATTTCGAAAGACGATATACAAAACCAACGACGGCCTCAGCCGAACTATCTTCTACATATATCTTAGATTATGTCCATGAGTCCTAAGCGCCAACAGTATATACTATGTTGCAGGGCATGTATCCCACTTCCTACATGATCTTCGTGGCACAGCGAAAGCAAAAGTTAAAAAGAAAAGAACAGATTTAGATCCATAATAAAGCCAACTCTCATAAGAGACAAAACATATATTAAATTCGCCCTGCTCATCCACAGGCATTCTCCGAAGCGAGGCGAAAAAAGAATTATAGCTACGTAACAGCGTAGGCACTCTATACTGTGTCTAGTCTTGAAGTCATCCATGCCGTCATGCACTTGGTACAACTGAACTACCTAGGTAGACTGCGTACAGCAGTTATCATGACACCAGCTATTTGACTGGCACAAGGCTAGATAGACGGGCTGGCCTAGTAGGCATGATGTATAAAGTTGTAGGCACCTTTCATCGCCATGACTAGGGTTGCTAGGTATCTCGCATGCCCGAATGAAAGCCGTGACTTTTCCGGTAAACCCGAAGCGCATCATCACGTGCGGCAAAGCTTTTTCTCAGCCATTTCTGGGGAATGGGGTCCTAGGAAAGCACTTCCCAATGACTAGCGTTCAGCGCGGGTCTTTGTACCGCGTCCGGCGATTGCTGGTCCCCATTGGCTCCGCAAAATCGGACGTACAACCGGACAGTTATTCTATGACCAACCTCGAGTATCAATTGAAAGCCTGTAACGACTCTTAGAATAGATGCATAGCCAAATTCGTTCCAGGTGCAGTTTCACAACTATTATTTGCATCTGTCTCCTGTAGTCAATTGCTCAATCTCGCCGTTACCGGAAGACTCTCCGGCCTTCGAATTTGCAAGAGCCTTCAGGTAGGTTCGGGGTGGGGCCCTTGGGGAACAACCATGGTCCGAACCTAGCCGGTAGTGGAGACGCCACGGTGCTTGCCTCTTTCCTTCGGCTTCTATGACTGACCGGGGAAAGAGCTTTTCTCGAGGTAAAAAATTCGTTCCGCTCGATTCCATCATCTCCATTCATACTCAATCCTGTAAAATACCACATCCCCCCATCTACTCTCCGACTCGCGCCTTCATCCTTTTTCTTTTCTGTACTCTATACCCATATTTCCATAATCAAGATGTTGGCTTCGCGTTTGTCGAGAGCTGTAAGTCACCCCGCTCTATTGCAATGCAATGCAATTTTCCTCTTCATCCCGCAATGTACTGACATTCATCCCAGCTTCCTCGAGCTTCCCCTCTCGCCGCTCGATCGGCTGCCTTCACCCGATCTCCTCTGGCCTCCAAGTTCGCTCGTTATGAGTCCACTGAGTCTGAGGGCAAGGTCCAGGGTGCCGTGATTGGTATCGATCTTGGTACCACCAACTCTGCCGTCGCCATTATGGAGGGCAAGGTCCCTCGCATCATTGAGAACTCGGAAGGTGCCCGAACCACTCCCTCAGTCGTTGCCTTCGCCGAGGATGGCGAGCGACTCGTCGGTGTCGCTGCCAAGCGTCAGGCCGTCGTCAACCCAGAGAACACCCTCTTCGCTACCAAGCGATTAATAGGACGAAAGTTCAAGGATGCTGAGGTTCAGCGCGATATCAAGGAAGTTCCTTACAAGATTGTTCAGCACACCAACGGCGACGCCTGGGTCTCTGCCCGTGGCCAGAACTACTCTCCCTCTCAGATCGGTGGTTTCGTCCTCAACAAGATGAAGGAGACCGCCGAGGCCTACCTCTCTAAGCCTATCAAGAACGCCGTCGTTACCGTCCCTGCCTACTTCAACGACTCTCAGCGACAGAGCACCAAGGACGCTGGTCAAATTGCCGGCCTTAACGTCCTCCGTGTCGTCAACGAGCCTACTGCCGCCGCTCTTGCCTACGGTCTCGAGAAGGAGGCTGACCGTGTTGTCGCTGTTTACGATCTTGGTGGTGGTACCTTCGATATCTCTATCCTCGAGATTCAGAACGGTGTCTTCGAGGTCAAGTCTACCAACGGTGACACCCATCTCGGTGGTGAGGATTTCGATATTCACCTCGTCCGCCACCTTGTCCAGGACTTCAAGAAGACTTCTGGCATTGATCTGTCTGGTGACCGCATGGCTATCCAGCGTATCCGTGAGGCTGCTGAGAAGGCCAAGATCGAGCTTTCTTCTTCTCTCTCCACCGACATCAACCTTCCTTTCATCACTGCCGACTCCTCTGGCCCCAAGCACATCAACATGAAGCTCAGCCGAGCTCAGCTTGAGAAGATGGTCGACCCTCTCATCAGCCGCACCATTGAGCCTGTTCGCAAGGCTCTCAAGGATGCTGGCCTCTCCGCTAAGGAGATCCAGGAGGTTATCCTCGTCGGTGGTATGACCCGTATGCCCAAGGTCGCCGAGTCCGTCAAGGGCATCTTCGGCCGAGACCCCGCCAAGTCCGTCAACCCCGATGAGGCTGTCGCCATTGGTGCCGCTATCCAGGGTGCCGTTCTCTCCGGTGAGGTCAAGGACCTTCTCCTCCTCGATGTTACTCCTCTGTCCCTCGGTATTGAGACCCTCGGTGGTGTCTTCACCCGTCTGATCAACCGTAACACCACCATCCCCACCAAGAAGTCCCAGGTCTTCTCCACCGCCGCCGACTTCCAGACCGCTGTCGAGATCAAGGTCTACCAGGGTGAGCGTGAGCTCGTCAAGGACAACAAGCTTCTCGGAAACTTCCAGCTTGTCGGTATCCCCCCTGCTCACCGTGGTGTCCCTCAGGTCGAGGTTACCTTCGACATTGACGCTGACTCCATTGTCCACGTCCACGCCAAGGACAAGTCCACCAACAAGGACCAGTCCATCACCATTGCTTCCGGTTCCGGTCTCTCTGAGAGCGAGATTGAGCAGATGGTTGAGGACTCTGAGAAGTACGCCGAGGCTGACAAGGAGCGCAAGGGTGCCATTGAGGCTGCCAACCGCGCCGACAGCGTCCTGAACGATACTGAGCGTGCTCTCAACGAGTACGCTGACAAGCTCGATAAGACCGAGGCTGACTCCATCAAGGAGAAGATTACCACTCTCCGTGAGTTCGTCGCCAAGAACCTCTCTGGCGAGGGTACCGCCACCGCTGCCGAGATCAAGGAGAAGACCGATGAGCTCCAGGTTGCCAGCTTGAACCTCTTCGACAAGATGCACAAGGCCCGCAACGAGAGCGGTGAGCAGTCTTCCTCTTCCGAGCAATCTCAGGAGGGTGAGAAGAAGGATGAGAACAAGCCTTAAATGACTTGATCTGTGTTATAAAAATCTGTTACAATATCCGAGGAGTAGGTATCTGTGCGGCTCAGATACCTTGAACCTCCCCATGTATTTCACTGTATTCATATCCCGCCCAGCCGCTTTTACATTTTTTACCCATGTCTTGTTTCAGGGTTGGCGGACCAGGCGTTGGAGCTTTAAAACCTCTATTGAGAGATATCTTTGGTTGTTTTTTCGAGATGATGTCACGCAATGGGGGATCATGTTGAATATATGTATCATGACTAGCCTTTCATAGGTAGACTAATCACACATCCCCCCTCAAACAATGTTTAACATGTGCTGCTTGTTCTTTTCTGAGTGATGTATTATATGATTTCGACGACGGACAGTGACGCTTTGCGTCAAGGTATCTCGCGCTAGTCGACATCCAAGTTGCATTTATCTTCAAACCGTAGCTAGGGGAGTGACATAAAAGATGGCCTCTAAGCTTTAGAGTACAAAGCTAGATAGCCTAAGGACCTGCTCTAAACTGGCGTAAGCAGAATTACTAAGTTAGCCTCTTAGGCTTTCAATGGCTAAGTTTTCTGATACCCTGAGGAGTAGGAAATAATAAAATGGTGGTAGTGTAGTGTGTCATGACATCCACCCCCACGCAGTATTGAGTCTATTGACACCGTGCCAGTGAATCGTTTTGGCCTTCTTCTGTCCTTTCTCTCCCATACCCTCAAGGGGGCTCCCTCCATTTAACTCCATCATTGACCGCGCAGGTTTCAACTTGGAGGCGTGTGGACCAGGTAGCTGAAATGTATCATATAGCGAACCACGCTCATCTGGATTTCGGAGCGGGACTCGCTCTTCTCGACGAGCAGAATCTGGGAATAAAAGCTGTCGAGACTCGATCTCGCATTCAGATATAGGTCGAGTCTTTTGTTCTTTCGTTTTCTTGCTTCTTCTGCTGCTGCCACCTGATGACGATGCCGTTGGAGACGACGGTGGGTATGTGGTGTTGAGGAACCAGCCGCGGCGCTGGGACAGGCGTCGTTCAAGGAGTTGACGTAGGATAGAAATGAAGAGAGAGACAACGGCGAGGATAAATACAATCGCGATCACAGTTGCTGGGTAAGGGTGCATGGAGGTCGCGGGCTCGGGTTGCCAGTCCTTCAGTGATGATGATTTCAACACTGGACCTGGATCCATCTTGTGGAAACGAAGTTATTAAGACAAGTATAAACACAAAAAAGACAACAAAGAACGAAATGAATGTAAGCTCAGAATTCAAGTGAAAGTGAGGCTAAGAAAAATCAGTGAGCTTGGACCGCTTGAAGAAGCTTCCCGAGCATCCTGCGATCAGTGCCAAAGTTAAATCGCAACTTGAGGGCTGTGAGACGAAGATGTATGCTAGGACAAGGATATCATTTGGGAACAGTAAACAAACAACGTTGTATCAGTCACGAAGCAAGCTACATTGAGAACCAAGGTCTTGTCTCTTACAGGAATGGAGTGGAATGAGACTAGGCGACGGGCATGGATCAAGGGTTATTGTAAGACATTGGACAAAGAATTGAAAGTGGATATGTGCAAAACGTGCTAAGAACATCGCGATCTCGATTCGCCAAGTTTATTTGACTATGATCTTCCGAATCCAAACCAACCTCTCTTAGCTTGCTGAGGAGCTGGCGATTCGGCTGTCTTTGGTGCCTCAGCCTCAGCCTCGGCCTTAGCAGACGCTGGGGCTTGCTGGGGAGCCTTGCCAGCGTAGTCGATGTAATTCCATGCCACATCGAGGAATATGGGCTTCACAGGGATGGTGGCGAGCTTGGGAGGGAACTCGACGATGTGGTCCAGATTGACGCCTCCGGAGGGGTAATGATTCTGAGATTCGATAAGAGGTCGCTTGACGGCGTCCAATACGTTCAGCTCATGGTTCTTACGAAGAGTGTCAACATGCACGATAGCGCGATGACGTTGGAGCTCGCCGTTGAGGAGGTTCTGCAGGTACTCAACATCTTGGGCGGAGACAGTCAAGCTCAGGGGTGTCCTGTTTGATGATCCATCAGACGCGGGTATGTCGGACTGAGACTCTTCAACGAGACCATCGGCATGGTTGATGAGAGCGAGTGCATCAGCAGGGTTGCCAGCGGTAGCATGCGAGCGAGCAATAGCCAGCGCCCTGAACGGATGTTAGACAAATTGCGAAGGTGAGAAGCGGGTCGAAGGCTTGCGACTTACTTGAGAGCTTCGAAATATTTAACGTAAGCAGCGATCTGCTCGGCCAGTCCCTGGTCGTTGGCCACACCAGGTAGCTCTGTGATGGATTCAATGTTCTGCAGTATTCCGTCGTACAGAGCAACCTTTTCCTTCAGCTTAGACAGCTTCTTTCCTGTCGGGATGTCCTTCTCCCTGACAGCCTCCTGGGCTGCCTTACCCTTCCCCCTCTTTGATGAGCCATACTGGTCAAGTGCACCGTCGTGTTCTCCTGTCAGAACTCGGCTACGACCAATTCTCCAGCTAATAGTTTCGAAGTTGACGGCGGTGCGTGTGATTTGTAAACTCTGCATTCGAGGGTCGCCCTGTTCCACGCCCTCGGCTCGCATCTCGTCGATTGCTTGCTTGGTAGCATCAACGGCATCTTGGCTGAGCATGAGAATCTCGTCATAAGCGCCAGCTAGCTCATAAGGTCCTCGTCCTTTAGGTTCGGCGAGATCAGCAGCTAGTCGTTCCTTCGCCGCCAGTACGGCACCCCAAGCCATCGCAATTTGCGCATCCTCGATGTTGACCTCTCGAGATCTCCATGTCAAAGTCTTGGGTGCGCCCTCGGCGCTAGCAATTCCATCCTTCGCCTTTGCTTCATCTGATTTAAGAATGGTGGGGTCGATATCGTTGATCTGCTTGACGAGGTTGGCGTCTGATTGAGGGAAGGCCTTTCGGGCGATAATAGGGATCGGAACAGTTCGGGGCGTCTTGAGTTGGTAGGCGGCATATCGAATAGAGGGATCGATAGTTTCGGTAAGCAGGTCCTTGTAAAGATCGCCAGTTGTGGCAGCCGCAAGCGCACTGTAAATGACACGTGCCGCCGCATAGTTTTGCAAACTCGCTTCCCAACTCTGCTTCTCGAAGGTAGAGGTACCACGGATAAGGTAAGCATAAGCTTTGGCCTCGAGGAGATCGGTTTGAGAGGCGCCAGATACGTCGGTTTGGGAGAGGGCTTCGACAAGCTCGTCAACAGCGCGAGTGGCCTTGATAAGACGGGAGGCGATATGCGATCGAGTTCGGCCTGTAATTCCCTTGGTGTCGCTAGCATGACCAGATTTCATCTTCATGGTCTGGGCCCAAGCCCGTTCGCTTGTGAGGAGAAGTAAATGGACATATCTAAACCGTGGTCAGGCCAGTTTACGGTTGGATGGTCAGATTATGCCTACTCGTGGTTCTGGGCGATCTGCTCTGCCGTAACCTTTTCATGATCGCGAAACTTGCCACGATTCTTAGTTGCAATGCCTAGCTTCTTTCGACAAGATAGCAAACGCTTGGTGCAACTCTTGTGGTAGGTCGAGTAATCTCCGTAGAGGAGAGCCTGGTCGCGGCCCTGGACAACGAATTTGGTGATGTCCATGACTGCGTTGTGGCTAGGGGAACCGATTGCGTAGTGTATGTGGTCAGCAATGCTGGAAGAGCAGGCTGGAGCTCTGGGTCGGGCTGATGCGATGGCCGAAGAGGTGAGGTTGATAAAAGGACTGGATGAGGCTTGACGTGGAGGTTTAGCGGGGGATCCAATTCAGCAACAAGGAAAGGAAGGTGGGCGAAATGGCGGGGCACTTTGCTCATCCACAAAAATTCGATTGATCCATGGATGGATGCAATGTAAATTGTTAGTGGCCTGCGGCACAGCTAAAGATTACTGTATGTCCGAACTTGATGATCATTTAATAGGGAGAATTAGTAGGAGACCCAATGGTAACGAGGATTTAATGTTGAATATTTAGTTGTAATTTGTTACAATTGTTTTCTTCAGTAATATTTATTCAACTAGTAAGCCCCTTGACATCATGAAAGATCGGTCGGTCCATGTACGGACTGGTAGGTAGTGATAGATGGGGTAAGGTAATTGTTTAGTAGAGCACGTACATCGTTAATCTACCCTACCTGCACAACATCCATACCTGACATAACAAACAATGGCTTGTTCAACTTATTTTCACATGTTTGCGTGATATCAGCTCGGATCCTGGAAACTTAGAAATAGCCACTTCTAGAATAAGGTTAGTATGGACTTTTATATTCAACAATTGGTAACCCATTCGATGTGTTAGTGTTTATTGTATGATGGAGATATCAGGAATTGACATGTAATTCCTTGATTATTTTTCACATCATCAGCTCAGAGACCCAGTATTAGATACATTAGTAACTATTATTACTGGACCTTTGAGTCAATCTTGTTGATATGTAGTCAGAATTGGGAGAGAGAAAAAGCCTCGAATGCGTCCCGTCGTTGATCATGTGCTCTTGAAGCACACGCTGGGCGCCTGAAGCTAAACCAAGATAGGAAGAAGGTGCCCACCTTTTTGGTGAACTTATGGCTGCGTGACCACTGCACTTCAAATCTTGAGTGTGAAAGTCACGCTTTGTCACGCGCCAGGGGACGTGCTTCCCCAAATCGAAATCTACATACAAGCACAGCACGCACAGGCTACAGCACAGCACAGCGCAAAGTAATAGAGCAGATCAGAGCAGCACAATTCAATACACAAACTTCTTCAACCTAAACCTCCTCTCCTCTTCCCTCTCCCTTCCTTTTCTTCTTCACTTCCAAATGATCAAAAGGTTTGGATCAACATCATCAACTCGGTTGCGATAAAGCCTGTTGCTTCTTTCTACATCTCAAATTCTCCCCTCCCCCCGTTCATCTCTTCCCGTGAAATTGGGGGTCCCTGTTCCTCCCCTTGCCCCTCGCTCGTCCTTGATAAAGAATATAGGCGGCTTATCATCGCATCACCTCGCCTCGCCTCTCATCGCATTGCTTCGCCTTTTGCATCTTCAACCTCAAACTCCAATCCATTTGGGCCGGTCCACGTTCACTCTTTCTTTTCATCCCATAACTTATAAATCCTCATCCAAATTATCGAATAGTCACCTGACGGTGCAATACTTCTTATGAGAGTCGAATCTCTTCTCATACAACTGACCCGTCCAACGCCTTTCTCGAACTGCATCCTGCAAGTAGCCGCCTGCCACCCGCGGCCACTATAAAGAGATGGCTACAAATGGTAAGTTCTCTTGCCAGCCATTGATCCTTTTGGCTTTATCTCATCAGCCACCCTTCTCAACTCCAAGTTCATTTCATGTTCCATATCTGACCTTGTCTAGGCCAGCCATCTCGCTCCGCAAGCGGTGTTCCACCATGGAACCCGGCCGCCTTGCTGCAGCCAAACCACAGAGCTGCTTCGAGCCCAAACCTTGCAAATACCGCTCATGGGCAGTTTCCATCTTCACCTTTGCAACAGAACCAAAGGTTCCAGCAGCGACCTCAGATGAACATGAACATGAACAGCAACAGCAACAACAGCTCGATGGTCTTTCAATTCTCCAGTCCAAATGACACCCCGTCTGCTGGCCCCTCTAGCCGATCATCTACTCCAGGCAGTAGTTACGCAAACGGCTTTAACGGCACTGGTAACTTTATTGAACGCATGAACAATGTTCAGCATCGCTCCGTGGTTCCTCAGCCAAAGCGACGGAGAACCGAGGATAGCGATGGGGTGCACCAGTTTATGACTCCTCCGGTCCAGGGTGGAGGTGGGATTCTGGGTCAATACGTTACAGATAGACGCAAGGAAGCTAACAGTGCGACCGCTTCACCTTCTATGATGACAGTTGATCTCACTAGTGGTAGGCCCCCTTCTCCTTGACCCTGGCACGAGGACTTTGCTAACACGCTCAGGAAATGACGATGATGATGTCGTCGTACAAGATCCCCGGGAAGAAGAAGTATGCTACGGAATGATCAAGGCTCGTTTGGGCTGCTCTCGAGTTCCCTCACCCAAACCAGGCGCGCAGAGTATCTGGGGTCCAGGCTATCAACCTGCAATCAAAGTTGTGCTCAAGCGACAGATCAATGATCCCTCGTTCAAGATACAAGCGTACGACCATACACGGCAGATCATTGGTCTGGTCGAAAATCAAAGTGCCAGAGCTGTCGCCCCTCTTCTCGATTCAAACATCCATCTGAGGACAGATGTTCGAATTCCACCTCAGCCTAAGAAAGCTGGCGAAGAGCCTGGCCAGCCAACCTCACGATCCTACGATCTCGATATTGTTATGTACGGACCGGTCAAGTACGCGAAGAATGTAGGTACACATCTGGGCAAATTTGGCCAGAAGTTGCTAGCCCCTTACCTGGTCCAAAAGGGTATTCGAGTTCAAAACCCGCACGTCCTCGAATATCGTCCTCCACCCCCAAGGTCCTATCCGACCAACCCCGTTCACGACGGCCAAACTGCTTCCTATGGAAGCACCTTTACCAACCGAACCGTGGAGGAGATTCGTTCAGAAGTTATGGGCGTGTTCGATTCCCTTACACGAAACGATGATTTGCCGGAGATGGAACCCAGTTTCAACATCTTGACGCCTTTGCTCAAGCACCAGAAACAAGGTTTGTTCTTTATGATGACCAGGGAGAAGCCTCGTGAGGCTCAGGCCGAGGAAAAGACTATGGTTTCTTTTTGGCAAGACAAATGGGGACAAGCAGGACAAAAGTTGTACTTCAACGTCATCACGGGACAAACTCAAGCTAGACCACCGGCAGAAACTCGAGGGGGGATCTTGGCTGACATGATGGGTCTTGGCAAAACACTGAGCATTTTGTCGTTAATTACTACTTCCTCCGAGGCGGCCTATGCGTGGGAACAACAGACCCCCGTCCAGCCAGAAGCACCGGAACAGAAACCGACCAAGCACGAAGTTCTGTCGCAGCAGCCTACCCTTGCCCTGACACCCTTGATGCAAAATGCAAAGACTACTTTGCTCGTCTGTCCTCTCAGTACGGTAACAAACTGGGAGGAACAGATCAAACAGCACATTCGGCCTGGTGCTCTCAGCTATCACATCTACCATGGCCCCAACAGAATCAAGGATCCAGCAAGACTCGCAACTTTCGATCTTGTAATCACCACATATGGCTCGGTATCCAACGAGCTCAGTTCTCGTCGGAAGGGAAAGGAAGGCCAACACCCCCTGGAACAGATTGGATGGTTCAGAATTGTGCTGGACGAGGCCCATATGATTCGTGAAAGCAGTACTCTCCAGTTCAAAGCCATTTGTAGATTGCAAGCGGACAGACGGTGGGCCGTTACTGGCACGCCTGTTCAGAACCGGTTGGACGATCTTGCGGCTCTCCTAGCCTTCCTTCGCCTCCATCCTTTCCACGATCGAGCCAAGTTCCTCCGACACATTGTGGAGCCTTTCAAGGCGTGCGATCCCGAGATCGTGCCCAAGCTAAGAATCCTCGTGGACACAATCACGCTGCGCCGGTTGAAAGACAAAATCAATCTGCCTCCTCGAGAAGACCTCGTGGTCAGACTTGATTTCAGCCCTGATGAGCGCAGTATCTACGAATTGTTTGCGAAGAACGCACAGGATCGAGTCAAGGTGCTCGCGGGAACCCATAACGGCCAAGCACTTGGCGGCAACACCTACATACACATCCTCAAGGCAATTTTACGACTTCGCCTGTTGTGTGCACACGGCAAGGATTTACTTAATGATGCTGACTTGGATGCATTACAAGGAATGTCCGCAGAAATGGCGATCGATATTGATGATGACGACGACGATGACAACAAGCCAGCACTTTCCGATCAGAAGGCACATGAGATGTTCACCCTGATGCAAGAGACTAACAACGACGCATGCATAGAATGCAGCAGGAAGCTTGGTTCGGCCGAGAGCTCCAACATCGAAGCAGAAGGACAGGACGACATCCTCGGTTTTATGACGCCTTGCTTCCATGTCATCTGCCGAACTTGCATCAAGACGTTTAAGGAACGGGTGAAATCGGTGACTGCACCTGGTGGCAACAGCGGAAACTGCCCAGTTTGTAATGCGTATGTGAAACATGCTTTCGTGCAGCTTCACCGAAGGGAGGTGGATGCGGAGCATGATGGCCCAGCCAAGCCAAAGTCTCGAAATTCTGTCAAGAACTTTGACAAATATGAAGGCCCGCATACCAAGACTCGTGCTTTGATCGAGGATCTTTTGAAGGCCAAAGCGGCGAGTGAGGCAAACCCCGACGAACCACCATACAAGTCAGTTGTCTTCTCTGGCTGGACATCTCACCTGGATCTCATTGAGCTTGCCCTCAATGATAATGGTATTGTATTCACTCGCCTGGATGGAAGCATGAGCCGCACACAAAGAACCACAGCTATGGACAGATTCCGAGAGGACAACACTGTCCATGTGATTCTTGTATCCATCATGGCTGGTGGACTGGGCCTGAACTTGACTGCCGGAAACAGCGTGTACGTAATGGAACCGCAGTACAACCCAGCGGCTGAGGCTCAGGCTATCGACCGTGTTCACCGACTGGGACAGAAACGGCCCGTTCGCACCGTTCGATACATAATGAGAGACAGTTTCGAAGAAAAAATGCTCGAGCTTCAGGAGAAAAAGATGAAGCTTGCCAGCCTGAGCATGGACGGTCAGAACAAGACACTAGATAAGGCGGAGGCGGCTAGGCAAAAGTTGATGGATTTGCGAAGTCTTTTCAAATGAATGACGAACGGATCAGGTTCATGGAGCAATAACGACCGCATGGAACTGGAGTTTTCGGTGTGATTTTTCCTTACGGCTATTTATCTTTCTTACGGACTTCATTCAGCTCGTTGGTAGTGAACCAGTTCAGGCTCAAGTGGCATCATTCTGGGGTGCAAGTGCGCAGACTTTTACGGGTTACTTTATTTGTCATAGGGCAAGGCTATACTTGACTCTCACGAGATGGTTTTATTATTTTCGGTTTGCATCATGGGATTCATTGGGCTGGGGCTTAAGCGTTGAGTGGCATGCGATACTACAAAATACAATCCTGGGATCTGCTATGCGGCGTAACTGGAACTGCAGTGGGATGGCAAATGAGACCTCACGATATAGACAATTAACGATTTAAGAACGCACTTCACTTCTCATATCGCTAAAAACACTCATATGATTGACTCCATGATTGAACGATTCGGTGGTATCTTAGTTTTACAATGAACCTTACCAGCCTACCAACCCCTATAACGCCTCTCTCCTATCATCGTTTTTGCCCGACAGGTTTTCTATACTTTAAGTCGACTCTTCTTCCTGTCGTAGACCAGCATACTCTGTTCCCTGGTTCGCAGTACTTAAGCGCGCACAAAGGCTCAGCAACACCACAGTCTCCGTCGCAGCATAGTGATTGAGTGCGTCAAGCAAGATTTGCAGATGACGACTGAAATTGCCCTCCCATTTACGTATAATCTCAAAGAGATTATCAATGCGAGCGTCTGCTTCGCTGCTGCCGGCGGAAGGATCCCCGTGGGCTGATGTAGAGCCGCGCTGTACTGCCTTGGTCATTTGGAAGCGCTTCCACTGGTCTGCTGTCATGGTTGAGGGTTTGTTGGTGCCTGAAAGGTCCGGGTCTGACTTCTCGAGTTCGCGAGTGAGCCAGTTTGTGTAAGCGGCAAAGATTGTGCATGTCTGCATGAGTTTGGAGTGGATCTGGAAAGGCAGGTTAGTTATGCTTAAAAGGAGTTTGCACATCGAGACGAGACCTACCCTCAATAGTTTGCTATTGGTGAGCATGCATTCCTTGAGACACGTATCCAAGAAGTCAACATGATCCTGCATAAGCTCATCGACGGTCCGCGTCGAGATTCCTGAGCTTGAATCTACATTTTCATCCTTTGTCTTTAAGCGAGACATGAACTTGTTCCAGTTCGGCTCAATGACCTCAGCTGTACAGAAGTAGAGTAGTTGCTGAACAAAAACCAACATACGAGCACGAAGCGTCCATACACGTCGTTTCCAGATCTCGAGTTTTCTCAAGGCACCTTTGTGTGCCCAACTAACGCCCCGAGTCTGTGTTTGCCACGTAGTGGAAAGTTGCGACTCTAGGTAGCGTAGGGAAAGGAGGTAACGGAAGAGGGCTTGGTATCTCCAGACGGTCTTTCGACTGATGACGAGTGACACAGGGAATGGGACAGAGTAATCCAGCTGCAGAGATGTAAAACCCACGGCATTCTTGTCGTTGTCAACGGGCTGGTTGGCAAGAGGCTGCAACGCCTCGCCCTGCTCGATACCAGTGATGTTGACAACGCGCTGCAAAGCTTTTGTGAGGATAGTCTCATTCATCTCGACCTTGACATCCTCTTTGAACGGATCAAGGGAGACAAGACTTCCAGGCTGACGCAGAACAAGATCCAGTAGAGATTGCAGTTTTCCGGTGTTAACAGACTTGACGGGTTTGCGCAATTCTGAAGCGCCCAGCTCGAGGAAGTAGGAGAAGTAGTCTGATGGGTCAAGGAAGAAGTAATGCTTGAGAGAACGTAGGCGTGCAGGTAGTGAGTGAGCTGTAAGGAGTAGTTGCATGAGGGATTCGTTGGCATGGGCATAAGCGTTGTTGACATTCTCGAGGAATCGGTTGTCGTCGAAGGAAGCTGGGACGTCTTTCGCAACCTTGCTGACATCAACGCCACCGCACTCACGGACGACGTTCAAGTATTTTCCAGCTAATAGAACCTTGTCCTTAACACCTTCGAGTTGTGGTGGAACGTCGTGATCTCGTATTGTGTATCTCCTCTCCCAGTATTCATCAGTATAATCTTGCTCCAGCCTTTCACGACGGATGCTCTTCTGCTCCTTGATGAGGAACTCTGAGTGGGGGTCGTGAATAGAACCATGATGGAGCCATCCGTTAAGCATATTCATGTAAGGCTTGCTGGCGTCTCTCAATAGAGTCGTTAGCAACGCTCGAGCCGATGGGTCGCCCGACAAAGACTCCAGACGTTTTGTTATCAAACCAAGAACCACGCCACCTTTGCATATCTTTTTGCCAGTCATGTTTCCCGGCACTAACTCGCCTCCATCTCTCAGTGTCTCAAGGATATTCTCGAAATCATCACCGCTATCCTCAGATTCATCGGTTTCATCGTCAAGTAAAGCATTCTTTTTTAGTAGTTCATGAGCGAGCGAGTAGAGCTGTAGCATCATCTGACTGGTCGACATGGTATGGATGTTGAGGACATGTACAGTGAATGTGTCGCTCGTGAGGAACTGTGTCTCGAGCTGCGCTATCATAACAAGGTAATCTTGTAGAAACTTGCGTATTGATGCGCAAAGAGCGTGGTTCACAGAACCAAATTCTTCTCGACTCTGGACGTCGACAAAGGCTTCGAGAGCAGTATAATACGTTGCCATCTTGAGCATTGATTGGGTCAGATCTTGTAGACTCGGGTCAAGGCCAGGTAGCGTTCTGAAACTGGGTCCTGACAATCGATCTCGCTCTTCGTTTGGGTTATATCCTTTGGCAAATCTGATGTACTGTCCTTCATATCCCATAAAAACAAAGAGGAGGTCCTCGACTATAGCCGCTTCTTGGAGCTCCAGGCTTAGCTCGGCCAAGGGCTTTGGCTGTGGCGCTTGTGGTATGGTCGAAGCGAGTGGAGGTATGGATATTCGAGAGGCTAAAGGTGCTGTCGTATGTGGTAGGAGGGTTACTTCGGGGTTCCATGGCGCTGCAAGCAGAGTCAGTCTTGGAATCTTGATGCCGATAGTTTAGTGAAAGAACAAACCTTGCGGGGTCTCAGCTCCAGCTCTTGACTGCCGAGCTTCTGGAATATCATTCCTGGGTGCTTTTGACGTATTTCTACTCTCTGAAGCAGCATTGCGTCGATGTGCTCGTTCTGGGCTCGTGTTTCGCGGGACCGCACGCTCAAGGTGAGCTTCAAAGGTGCGCTCCGTCACCCTCCGGGACTCGAAGCGGCGCTCTTCATCATGGCGACTCGTAGCCCTTGGGTTTCCTGAAGCCGAACGCTTGTGAGCACCTGAAAAGTTGGGTTGAGGCGAAGGACCTTTGCGAGAATCGGAGCGCTCGCTCTTGAGGTTGGCCGCTGAGACGCGGGGCCTTTCGTCGCGGTAGTCGTTGGCGCTTGTTCGGCCCGATGGTCGTGGTGCGCCGGAAGACATTGTTCAGCAGGACTACATCTGTGAAAAAGAGAAGCCCTCGAGGATTGAAGGAAGTCTTGGGCGATGGGCGAGAGCTAGAGTTAGGGGCGGTTGCAGTCGCGGATATATTGAGTGGCAGTTTAAAACGTCCCTAGGTAGCTTAAAGTTGTTGATTTGGGGGAGCTGTAAGTGTTTGTGCCCAATTGAAACGCGCGACGAGACCTGGTCGACGTGACGTGGGGTTCAGGTTCAGTTGTTTGGTTGCGGATAGCTATGAGGGTCAATCATGCAGAGCATTCAATAATTACATACATAGTAACTAACTACCTAGCTAATAATGTTGATAATTATACCAATATTCAGCGCATGTTGACTGATTAGATCAATCAAGATTATCGTTTACCGATTCAATGCTACCTCAAGTACTTATATAACAAGAGCTGGATTGATATCTTACCTACCTAGGTACCTTCCAAGGTAGGTAGAGGTTCCATGTTGAACATGCTAAAGTGTGGCGCTGGAAATGTGGCTAAGCAATCCCAGTAATCGTCCACTAACAAACTGGAAGGCTCCAGCTTCTGTTGCAGAGCGCGGCTGGCTACGTAGGCGGACTGCTTGCCTGCAACTCCACCAGAGCTCGCATCCTCAGTCCCATCATTGATTGACTCTCACTCCTTCATTCAGCCTTCCCACTCCCGCCCATCGACGACTCTTTCCCACGGCGACTTGGACTGTACCTCACGAAACAAACTCGCAATTTCATCTTGCAAAGTTTTGTACACGAACTTGACCTCTTCATACACCAGGAATCCTCCGCCCTTCTCTAGTCTAGCTATCATCACCATACACAAACCGCCAAGATGTTTATGGCAAGATCCGAATACGGCATGTTCACCCTACCTTTCCCATGGGCATAAACAGGTCCCTTGTTTCGCTTGATCGTCGACTAACCCTGCTCTAGACCGAGGCATCAACACCTTCTCCCCCGAGGGCCGTCTCTTCCAGGTCGAATACTCTCTCGAGGCCATCAAGCTCGGCTCCACGGCCATCGGCGTAGCCACCTCCGAGGGTGTCATCCTCGGTGTCGAGAAGCGCGTTACCTCTACCCTCCTCGAGACCTCCTCCGTCGAGAAGATCGTTGAGATCGATCGCCACATTGGCTGCGCCATGTCAGGCCTCCAGGCCGATGCCCGCTCCATGGTTGAGCATGCCCGAGTCGAAAGCCAGTCCCACGCCTTCAACTACAACGAGCCCCTCCGTGTTGAGAGCTGCACCCAGGCCATCTGTGATCTCGCCCTGCGCTTCGGTGAGGGTGCTGACGGAGAGGAGACTATCATGAGTCGACCTTTCGGCGTTGCTCTGCTCATTGCTGGCTTCGACGAGGATGGCCCTCAGCTGTTCCACGCTGAGCCCAGTGGCACCTTTTACCGCTACGACGCCAAGGCCATTGGCTCTGGCTCAGAAGGTGCCCAGGCTGAGCTCCAGAACGAATACCACAAGGTGAGCTTACATGGTAATCCGTTGTGCAAACTGAATGACTGACAATCCTATAGTCCTTGACCCTTACAGATGCAGAGACTCTTGTTCTCAAGACATTGAAGCAGGTGATGGAGGAGAAGTTGGACGCCAAGAATGTGCAGTTGGCTAGCGTAACCAAGGAGAAGGGCTTCAGAATATACACAGACGAGGAGATGGCTACAGTCGTGGAGCGGCTGCCAGCCAACTAAGGACATGTTACCCATGAATCAAGAGAAATTACGAATAGACACAAAGACACACTCAAGTTGGGGGTATTGACGGCATACAATGACAAGCTCGCCAAAGTTCGTTTGCAGGAAGCTGTTGGTGAGAGCCCACACCTCATAGAGAGGTTAATATTATGTATCATTAATGTACGGGTACTCACCACAAGCAGCGCTTCCGCCAAATCTTCAAGACTGCTCCGCATCCCATGCGACTCATGAACAATGCTTTCATCTCTTTCCCCTTGGTCCTTTCCCCTTCTCAATAAGGCTATGTGCAATAGGTGATATATGCATCCAAAAAATGAGCCATGAAAAAAAACAGTACGCTATATAGAAAAAGATTCCAAGAATCATCGCAGCTCCTAATATATATAACACACTATTTTGCACCATACACTGTTTAATCGTCATTCTTAAGATCAAGAGCCTCAAAATCTCGTTCAACACTGAGTAGACCCAATGCAAACTGAGCTCGCTCGGCCTTGGGTACGTGAATTTGCCGTCGAATTTCACCAGTCTCAACTTCTTGGATGAAGCGATCGATTTGCCGCGGGGCCTGCCACCTAGCGACAGGCACTGGTTCGGTTTCTGGAGCGCGGATGTAAGGAGGTCCACGACCAAGTTGCGCGGCCTTCATCCAAGAGGACTCGCATCCCGTGGCGATGCGTTCTGCTGATTGCCATCCAGTCAATCGAGTGATGTCGCGCAAGTGGCGTATCACCCAATGGCGCTGGTTCTCATCTCGATACTGATGCAGAATTAGCCAGCATTCTCGGACATTTTGCAAGTAAAAATTGACATACCTCGATCGCTGCCACAAAAAGGCAGAAGCAGCTCTCAATAAACGCAGCACTGACAAGAGTAGTGATTTCTGTCGCCTGCGAAACATCCTCCGATAAACCGGCTGCTATTCGTCCCAGCTTGTTTGAGTATGGACCCGTCTGAGGTGCTGCCATGCCAGCTGCCTGCATCGCTGCAGGAGGCATAGAGGGATGGCAGCGAATAAGGTTGATCATGCCCATATAAAAGTTCATCCAGATTCCTGCTACGGAAAACGTTCGATACTGCATAGTCATTCCAAATGGCGAGTCTCGTTTGTCTGAAAATTCAGGCTTGAGTGGCTGGAACTCTGGCCCCAGCTTGCTTTCATAT
The DNA here is from genome assembly GCA_013623685.1 of Fusarium transvaalense. Lineage (NCBI taxonomy): Eukaryota > Fungi > Ascomycota > Sordariomycetes > Hypocreales > Nectriaceae > Fusarium > Fusarium transvaalense. The sequence goes on from JABFFG010000118.1 coordinate 48,305, forward strand.
GCTTCAAATCCTTGCTTGATGGACTCCCATTCGTGCAAAGCGACGCGGTAACTTTCATCCAGATCTGTATCTTCTGTAGACTCGCTCTGTGGCGATGTCTCCTTTGGCGGCGTGAAACCTCTCGGGACCTGAAAGTTCCCATCTGTGGGAACGATGCCATTGAATGGCGGCGGTGAGCTTCCTGGGGCTCCTGGGGGCGGGCCTCTAGCTTGACTCGCTCGTTTCTTTCGTGCAATATCTTTGGAAGAGAAATCTGCGAGTCTGCCAAGTAATAGCATCAAATGATCATATGATCCATATCTGTGATTGGTAGGTTAGCTGTAGCCCCTTGCAAACTGGGGTTCTTACTTACATCGCTTCAAGTTTCGAAATTGGTGCTCGAGGTGGACACTGAGACCAAGACTCGTAGTTCATGCTATAGCAGTCAGATATAAATCCAGACTCAAAGATGGCACGTGAAAACTTACAATAGCCTAGTGCCAGCCAGCATGCTTTGATACACGTCCATCTTGCAGTACCACCAGAATAAATCTCGTATGTTCTCATAATGCTCGATATCTCTGTCAGTTACCGAATTCGACAGATCGATGCCTTGGTTTTCGCCGAGCCCATAGTCCTCTGCTGCGATGTTCTGGCCTGAAATTGCTTGTAAAAGGTCGTAATCGTGGTCGTTGAGTTCACTCTGAGATGGTATGCTTAAACCAGGGAAGAAGCTGTCCATTTGGTTCTGGTTTTGTGCATCCTTTTCCGCCTGCTTAAAACGTTTGACAGGAAGAAATTTCTTTGACATATCCCTGAGAGGTATTTCGCTGAACAAGATCCGCGCTCCTAACAGATGATTGCACCACTTGGTATGGTCCGATGACCAAACCTCGAAGTATGACAACAATAGCGTCGCAGCTATTGTTGCAGGTTGTGTTCGTCTTAGGGGCGTATTAACATTCCTAGCTATTCTTCGAATCGCCAAGTGGTAGTGTTTCATCGCGGCTGTGGCTGGTATGTTTTGTAACTTGGCTATCTGCAATGCACCCAAGGCAAGCATGGAGTGAAGTAGTGCAGGATGGTTCAGGGATATGACGGGGAAGGTATCTTGCACATGGTCAGCATTGTATACAGTCTTCTTTATGGGGTAACTCACAACTCCATAGATTGTTGGCGCCTTTGGGGGTGGGGTCGAATGAGTTCTCGCCAGTGTGATCAAAAGGATGCCTTTCATATAGAGACATACTCGGGCCTGTGACTTGGATGAAGTGCATGAAGATCTGCAACATCGCAGGGTCCTTGAGTTCAGTTATTCTGGCTGTAGCTGTGTAATCCGAGAGAATGTTACATTGAGCAAACGTCGAAAAGGTCCTAACCCTCGTGCCGTTCGTATCCCATGTTCCATTAAATTGTTTCATCACAGGTCCAAGAACCTGCCGAGGATCTTGTGTTTCATCATCCGATTCGCCCATTGAAGCATCGTCCTCTGGGATATCGAGGTCGTCATAATCGATACTGGGCGCGGGTTCTGTTCTGTCCGTATCCGTCCGTCCTTTCTTCGCCGCTATGGGGTCCGCCTGGCCAGCAATTGCATAAGGTGGGCCGTATTGCCCATTGAAAGGGAGCATGCCATACTGGTCTCGGGGATCTTGTGGTGCCCTGTTGTAAGCTCTTGGGGGCTCAGGGGGTATCATCCCGTTAGCTTGGTCATATGGATGGGAAGCTGCTGAGGCGTTGAAGTCGTATGGGTTTGGCGCTGTTTGTAAAGGCCCTTGCCCGTGAGCATAGTGTCCATAAGGCGCTGGTTGGTGTCCGTTATATCCAAATGAAGGCGGTTTGGGAGCAATCGTAGGTAACAGACCTTGCGATGGTGGTTTTGGTTGTAAGTTACCGACAAGATGCGTGGACCCGGGGGGATAATAAGCAGGGCCAAACGGGCCTCCCTGTAATGTACCCATTGGGTGTTTGAAGATAACTCGCTGGTTATATCCCTCGCATTGTCGCTTGGATTTGATGCAGTTGTTGCATATCGGCCTTCCTTCGTCACATTTTATTCTGCGCTTGCGGCAAGCTTCACAAGATCTTGGATTAGTATCACTGTTCTCATATAACGCTTACAGGATCGTCCAGCCAACTTACTCAAACACCCCGTCTTTGTCCTTTTTCGAATGTTATTCCTTCTTCGATCTGGATCATCCCTTCCTTCATCTTGCTGGTTCGAACTCGCAGGAGCCTTTTGGTTTGCAGATGCAGATGCGGACGCAGACGTAGCCTGGTCCCTTTCCATGATGTACGATTTCCAGGTTTTTCAAGTCCATACAATTCTTTCTAAGTTGATCGATAACTTTACATGACGGTGCTGGATATGTCAAGTATGCGTTTCAAGCTTCAATCCTAACAAGCCATGTAATCGGGCTACGCTAGATGTATAAGTAGTTCGAGAAGATGAGCAGATAACGGGCTTGGACTGAAAATGGCCTAGTCTGTAGAATGGAGGGCTAGAGCCGAGCGAAGATGGGGAGGAAACAATTAAGTGGAACTAGATCCGGCAGTAAGAGCCAGAAACAACGTGTAAAACTACAACTTGAAAGATGGGTAGAGTGGAGGCAACAGAAGGGTGCATACGATCTTTCAGGTTCGAAAGGGGGGGAGTGGTGTAGTTCGACAAGAGATTGTATCGTTGGGAAAGATCAGGAGGAACGCAGCGTAAGTAGAGCAGAGCAGAGACCGCTGTATGGATTAAGTTAAGTTATGGGGAAGCTTCTGGAGGCAAGTAATGGAGCAACTGAAACATGCTTGTGTGACTTGAAAGTCGGCGGTTTGCCCAATTCAACTGGGTCGTCGGAGCGAGAACTGGTAGTCTGGAGTCTAGAGTCTAGTCGGCAACAGGGCATGGACCTCAGTCAAGGGTTTGATGACGAACTTGTGCTCAGTCAAGGTTCTGTCCTTTGTCTTGCCCTGAAGTGAGGTCCGGTCCTGTAGATGGGTGTCTGAGATGGCCTGCTTGGTGTCTCTGATATGAATAGCTCTCTCCTTTGCGAATAGAAGTATGAATCAGGCAATTTTTGGTGTTCTAATTTATGAGAGAAAGAGGGGTCCCAACTGATCGACTGTACTAGCGACGTGTGAATGTCAAGTTTGGTGGTGAGGCAGTGGATGCATTTGGTGAGGAACGAGAAAGGGCCGAGGAAGGGCAGGATGCGTGCCGGAGATGCAGGTGTGATTATGGAGGAAATGTTCAAAGCTCCTTATCTAGGTAGGTAATGAAAGCCAAGCACTTGAGAAGAGCATCGGAAGTTGAGATAGAATGAGGTAACCAAGTCGGATGTGGAGTGAACGGTGGATGATGGGATGCTTGTGGTGGTTTCCCCCGTTCTACTGTGGGGGGGTTCCTTCCGGTGATGGTTGAGTGCTTGATCGCGCCTCCCCTAAACTAGCATAGTAGATTAAAGGAAAGTGCACTACAACCAAGTCTACTCTGTACGTTACACAGTGTTGAAGCAGGCAATACCTTAGGTAGGTACCTACCTTACCTACTGGGTATAGTATGCTGAGTGCCGGATAGGTTCAAGTCAACTAAACGAACCCCTGTTAGTACGGAAGCTACTGCAATAAGCCCCAATTCACCGGGAGTTTAGGATATGATTAAAGAACCGAACCTAAATCAGGTACATTACCGTGCCGAGCGCCCCGGTGGAAATGCCGGCAACTTCCTAGAGGTAGGTAGGTCATCACTACTACCTACCCCAGGCCCAGAGCCATCAGATCTCACGTTTCATTCTCCTTCTCTCTCTATTTCACCCTCAAAGTAAAACCAAGAAAGAAAGTGTGGGTGGTACAAATGCCTACTTAGGCATGGGAGAGACACCCCAAGGAATTTTGCCTGAATACTGGAGTTGGCTTGACTCGAAGTCATCGTCTCTTTGCTTTTTCAACAGGGGGGGGATAGACGATCAATGGCAGCGGCTCCGAGGCACAGCAATAATACATGCTAAATTAGTACATATGGAAGAGGGGCTATATCTCATCGGCATAAAACCACACTGTTGCGCCCTCCGGGCTCGTGAAAAGAACTACAGGTGTTATGCCAATGCCAGTATATGCCGACGATAACTGTCCAAGCTCAACCTTGCTGCAAGCGATTGATCAATCACTCAGAGGATCAGGATCAATAGCTCTTTGTGTAGTTTGCTTCTTAGTCCCAACGCATGACAGGGGTTTATATTGGCTGAGCTCAAGTACGTATGTAGATCAAGACTTTGGTGCGGACAATAAAAACAGGAAGAAGAATAAGTACCATCGATGTCCTACTGACTACTAATGGATGCTATGATATCCGTTATTGTAGCATTGAAAGGGGACCTAAAGTAGAGCACGCGCTTATAAAAACTGCCGCTTGATAATCCGTATGCACTACAGACGCTACTGTAATCGCCAAGACACTATCGCTGATACGGCACAGTACAGCATCCATTGCAGTTAACAAACGTTGACTCTAGCCAAGCAAATAAATGTCTTTGAATTTACAGTACATAGTTAGAGTGGATGGATAGGTTCCCGTGTCTTGTCAAAACCTGTCAGGTTGCAGAGCTAGCCTTTAGTATGACTGTAAATCCCGTCTCTGGACGGAGAATGATGCGAACAGATCTGTCATAAATACAGATAGATGTCTCTGTTTGAATCAGGGACAGGCACGGATAATTCCTATGACGACAGAGCACTACGATACGATATAACAGTGCATCGTCTGTGCTCCAATTGTGCCTTTGCTTTGCTTTGCTCTGCTTTGCTGTCAGTTAACTGCCAAGAATGAACAATACCTATCAAACTCAAACCAACGTCGACTCCCACTACCACTACCACTGCCACTACACACGCTGATACGTAATTGTATTGTCGAGGCAATCAGAGTTTAATAGCTTCTTCTGTCATTATCTAACCTTGGCTGAAACCTGCCAATTCCGATTTCTATTCAACTTGGGGATCCATTTACGTTTGTCCTTCGCGTCCATATCTCCGACAGCGAAATAGGAACCAGCAACCTCTTCTTCTCACACAGTGCAATGCATGTTGTTTCTGTGTTTCTTATTTTGGCAACGGTAGCCCTAAATAAGGCTCATCATGACGATCCGGCTGCTGCTCCTGCATATGTTACTCATCCTAAAGTCCTAGACCGCCCCTTGGTATCATAGGTGTGGCTCAAGTGTGTAAGCTGCAATTTCATTAATTCCTTGAAATCTTACATTAGCAGTGACTGTCAATCACTAGTTTCATTTCGTCTACGCCAGACTACTAGCTATTGTCGGGCTCTTCTCGGGCGGTTCCTTTCTTCCCGTCCGCCGAAGCCTCCGAATGAACGGCTGCCAAACTCTGATCTTCCCTTTTATCAAACCTTATTAACTTATTATTACAGAGCAAACTCATCTGTATGTTTGTTACACAAAGCCAAGTCAAGAGTCTAGCCTAATCCTCCTCCACTGTCCATGCATGGATCGTTTTCAAACCCCTCGTCTCCGTTGGGCCGTCAGATGAGTTGCTAACTACGAACCGTTGGTCGATCAACGTTTTTATGTATTGCACTAAACCCATCGTCTACAGTCAACTCTCTACTATTGTGGGTTCCTTCTGTGTGCTTGTAACCAAGGCTCCTTTCATTTCATCCTCATGATCCTTGGACAATTCTTGACACGAGCATCAGCTAAGCTGGATAGGGAATGTTGGTGTGACACAAACAAAGCATGGCGTTGCACACTCTTCGTTTCTTGTCCTGTCTAGAGTCTCTGAATACATATCATTGTCTCTCTATCCAAGAAGGGGTGCGACCATTCATCACAGCACGAGCACAACACAGTACAGTAGAAACATACTGCTGTTGCGTAGCCTCAGGGTTCTCTGCATCATCTGTCGGCCTTGTCTTGACCCAACATTGATTGATCACTGCTGGAAGACCGATCCCTGCCGACTATCATGTCGTGAGCCCCTCGTGCAGTGGCTTTTGTTCGTCTGATGTTGGACCATGAATACTCCTCGCTCTGAATCGACTAAAGTTGTCTGGCGACAGAGACATGTCTAAGACTATCTCAAAAGGAAGTCGGCGTTGAGATCACCTTCTCTGCTACAAGCAGTCGTACAGGCGCTTTTGAACAAATGTCCTAGCGATCAAGGTCTTCGGAGGCCTACAGCTATGTATACTTGTACCTCATACTTTGCGTACTTGTTTCACGTGTGAACTTTGTAGGTGCACCTGGTTTGAGAGGGGCAGGATGAATTCAGTAGGCAAAGAGATATTCTTCAAAAAAGCGCCATTGCTTTTGCTCTCAAAATGTCGAGACTCGGGTCGTGAGCTCACCAGGCGACGTTGGTCGGGAGCATCAGGCAAATGATGTGCTTGTCTTGAGCATAAGGTCATAGTATTGCTTTGGGTACAAACTAGGTGCCTGCCTAACCGTACACCTACAGCATGGCAAGCTTCTCGGTCCATGAATATACTGTATCGGTCTGTTTCCTGCCGTGCTTTGTGAAATCTCCAAAGTGGACGGTGCCACTCTGATGAGTGCAGACCAAGACCCATGTGCCTCGCGTTCAGGTGAAGTACAGTGCCCAAATTCAGGCACCCAACAGATCGTATATTTTCATGAATGAACACTTGATCGCGACAGCCCAAGCCAGCTCAATTCATCGGAACCGTGCATTCATGAGAAGCGGCCTCGCACTGGGGACTGAGCCACTCCTAGTGCTGCCGAATACTCGAGACCTGATGGCTTTGGCAAACCACCATGATTCGGCATCTACATGTGTGTCTTGAGGCTCTTTCACAGGTGACTAGTCATATGATGATACTATTCGCCAGTCAACTTCTGCACTTAGCCGCTATCATAAATCACACAACATGCGAGTGATAGTATAAACGATGCGAGCGCAACAATCGAGAGCCTACCAAGGCAGGATAAACTCCATGGCATTATACTGTAGCTTCTTTACGTGGGTGAGGTTGAACTCTTAGTAATATATGTTATGATGAAAGCCCCGTGGGTTTGTCATCGCAGATATTAGAGATTGCAACATTGCTAATCAACAATATGTCCACGTTCTCAACCAGCTTCATGGGCACCTTCACCGTGAGGAAAGTGGCAACAAGGAGAGAGGATGCCTCTTCGCATAGACTCTCATCCCACCGATTTGGATGGACCGTGGCATTCGGGGATGCAGACAAGTGATTCCGTAGGGGGGACAACATGACAAGTATTGGTCTTTTTGAAAGTTGTGGCACCTCTTTAAAAGATCCCATCTCTTGAATCATCGCCTGCACTTCTCTGAGATGATGTTTTGAACGCGATAGCAGAAATCGTCGTGGTATGGGTCAAGAGATGACCTGAGGTTGAGCCTCTCAAGCTTCGGCATGGAGCTAGTCCTACACTAGCTCCTCGAGTAAATTCGGTAGACCCACGAATTGTCAGCGTGGATTTGAATTTCTTTTTGGGGGACCTCACAGAAGTCCTAAGGCTTAAGGAACGTCAAAGGAATCAAGAGTTTAGATCTTTGTTTGTGCGGATCTCGTCATAGCTGAGATATCAGTTATATTTCCATACACATAGACACTATATCTCGATATATCCATAGCTATGGACTCTAATACAGTGAGAACTTTTTAACAATTCATACTTTAATACTTGAGTATGCGATTGCTTCACCGTTGTGACCTACAGTCAACGTGAGGCTGGCTAACACCCAAATATGGCAGGTGCACGGACCACGATGTGGATCTGTCTAGACTTTCAGGTACGTACCTTATCGCAAGCAAAAATTCAGATCTCAAAAATTATCAACTACTGAGACTTCATCCATCAACTCAATTCGCTACTTCACCAACAAAACATATAATAATAATCCCAGACATTTTTCTAAAGGATGTTTGCGGTTCCAGGATGGTCCGTCCCTTCAGACGGTCTCAAGGCTGAAGCGCCTTCCAAAAACAACAACAGCGCGCCCGGCACAAAATCCAAGAAGCGCAAGCGCAACAACGCCGCCGCTGCGCAAGAGAACGTCACCCCTTCAACTGTCGCGGATCTATGGGAGTCTGTCATTGAGGGAAAGAAGCCCGAGAAGCAGCAGCAGCAGCAGCAAAAGTCTGAGCAGTCTGCGAAGCGGCAGAAGAAGCAGGGCAAGGCAAAGAAGACTGAGGATGAGAAGCCTCAGGAGGGTAAAGAGGATGCCATTGCCACTGAGGGTGAGGCTCAGCCCAAGTCTAAGAAAGATAAGAAGCAGAAGCAGAAGCAAAAGTCTGAGGAGGAATCAACAGAGACTACCAAATCGCCTGCAAAGGACGCTGTCGTAAAGGCACCTCTGCCTCCTGCTCCTCCCAAACTCACTCCCCTCCAAGCTTCTATGAGAGAGAAGCTCATCTCAGCGCGTTTCCGACATCTCAACGAGACACTCTACACCCGCCCCTCCAAAGAGGCTTTTAGCCTATTTGATGAGTCACCCGAGATGTTTGATGAGTACCACGAGGGTTTCCGTCGCCAGGTCAAGGTTTGGCCTGAGAACCCTGTCGACAGCTTCCTCAAAGACATTCGCGCACGTGGCAAGGTCCGCCAACAAGGCAAAGGCAAGCCTGGAGCTCCCCCCACGCCTCTCTCCAAGACACCGCTGCCTCGCACGCAGCAAGAGTGCACCATTGCGGATCTCGGCTGTGGTGATGCCCGTCTTGCTGAAGCACTTCAAAAAGACGGCAAGAAAATGCGCGTCAACGTCAAGAGCTACGATCTCCAGAGCCCAAGCCCTCTGGTCACCAAGGCCGATATCGCCAACTTGCCTCTTGCTGATGGCTCCGTCAACGTCGCCGTTTTCTGTCTCGCTCTTATGGGTACAAACTGGGTTGACTTTATCGAGGAGGCTTACCGTATTCTACACTGGAAGGGCGAGCTCTGGGTTGCTGAGATCAAGAGCCGTTTCGGGCCCATCCGAAACAAGAATGCTCCTGTGACCCACAGTGTTGGTAACCGCAAGAAGAACGCCATTGCTGGCAAGAAGGGCAAGGGCAAGAGTGCCGATAATGATGCTGAGCATGATGAGGATTTGGCCGTCGAGGTGGATGGCGCAGATGATCGTCGTCGGGAGACTGATGTGTCAGCCTTCGTAGAAGTGCTCAAGTCGCGAGGTTTTGTCCTTCAGGGAGACCGAGAGGCAATTGATTTGTCCAACAGGATGTTTGTCAAGATGCACTTCATCAAGGGTGCATCACCGACAAAGGGAAAGCATGTGAAAGAACAGGAGGCCCCCAAGGGCAAGAGGCCTATCATCCGCAGGATAGATCCCATCGATGCGGAGCCAGAAGTCAACGAGGCCTCCATCTTGAAACCTTGCGTCTACAAGATCAGGTAAACGCAAGGGGATCATGGGGATCTGATGGGCACTTATAGATTTAGTTACTGCGATGAGCAATACCCGCACCAAAAGCTGACGAGCAATTTTGTACTTCATAACTACGTGTAATTTTTGTATCTTGTTACTCCTAATTATCATGCTCCAACGTAAACGTCATACATCCATTCCTTATCCATGCCCCTTAAGAGAACGAGATCTTTCTATCTGTCCGCTTTAAAACAGATGGTAAAACAGTCATCTATCATTATGCTCCTCGTTACATGTTTGCTGTTTCCGTCATGGCCCCGATACCGCCCAATGCTAGTATTGACGCTAGGGAATTCGTTCCAAGTTGATGCAAACCTAGAAGAAAATCAAACTGGCGGCAACATCAGGGTTGCCGTCTGCAGCCTGGAGGGCTTGGATAGCTTGCTCCCTGGTCGCGCCCATCGAGACGAGGCTCTCGATAGCTTGTGGTGAGATGCTTGTTCTCGGAGCAGAAGGTTGAGCAGCCTGCTGGGGTTGAGGTGCAGCAGCTGGGGCTTGTGCAGGAGGGGCGGCCTGTGCCGGAGTAGTCGATGCCGGTTGTTGCTGCTGATTAGTAGGCACGACGGCTCCAGAGCGCTGTCCGATTGTTGTACCATCAGGTCCGGGCAAAGTGGGCTCCTGTACAACTGCTGCCTCTTCCTCTTTGGGTATTTCGGCCTCTCCCAAGAAAGGGACCTCTTCGCCTTGGATGCACAACTTGTCCTTGGCCAGATCGATGGTAGCTTGGTATCGTTTCAACATGTCAAGGCCAAGCAAAAGATCGACCGATTTACCCTCCATGACAGTGAAACTACAAGGCAAGAACAAGTTTCCGATTTTGATCTGGGCAGAATGAACACGGCCAATGATGTTGGCCGTACCAACACCACGAGCGACACCAGCAAAGCGAGTATCGACAAGCCTCATGATTCCGCATGCCTCGGCGCACGAAGGAGACATAATGGTAGCTTGAGCACCAGAATCTACAAACGCCTTGACTGGGTGGCCATTGACTTCCACATCAACATAGAGCATGTGGACTCTACCAAACACTAGGAGACATGGAGTTAGCAATCAGGTTGCACCATAGCATGACATGCCAAATTACCTTCGGGGTTGTGTTCCATAGCATTCTGTAGGTTTTCCATGACTCGCTCCTGTCGAATCATTTCCTCGATCTTTCTCTGGTTCTCAATATTGAAAGGGTCGTCGTTCAATCTCTCGATCTCCCGTTGGCGTTCCTGACGCTCACGTTGCTCCCGATTTTGGCTGTCATGGAAGATCTGTGCAAAGCGGGCGGGATCGTCAACCGCGGAAGCCAGCTCAGGGTGCTGGGACTGAAGCTGCTGCCTCAAAGCAGGCTGGCCAAGGATCTGAAGCCGAATAAGTTCAGGATCCTGCTCGTTTCCGGCCCGTCTCCTAGGTTGAGGGCGTCGAGCTTGTTCCGGTACACCAGTGCTGCCTCTCATGTCTCGAACATGGAGGGCCAACATCTCTCCATCAGCAATCTGCAACTGCTCCATTGTTTGCGTATCGTCCGAGATTAGACGGCCGTTGTGGTAAATGTGTTGTGAGGTTGGAGGGATGGTCGATTCAGCCTGAATAGATTCGCGGAGCGTAGCCAAGGTCATGTCGGGGAAGATCTCGAGGGTGAGCAGGCTGTCCTGCTCCCCAGCCTGGGGGTTGAATATATTGAGGGTGATGCGCCTGTCGTCGAGGTTAGCATGGCCAAAGATGACGTAAATGTATATGGGTAATGAACCGACATTGTAGCGTGTCTCTTGCTTTATTTCTGCTGGTATTGGGAACGATATTCAGCAGCTGGATATTTGACCACGTAGAGATGAGACGGAAGACGTCAAAGAGTTTCGAAAAAGTGGCTGGTCGTGAGAGGAGTAGGTGTAGGAATAGGTGTAGGCTTGGGTGCGGGTGCGGGTGCGGATGTGGCTAATAAAATCCAACAACAGCTCCAGCAAGGTATCCAATGTAGGTAGGTGTACCTACGTATGGTAAGGGTGCTCGAAGTACTACTAAGCTTGCCCGTGGAAGCTCAGCTTAGTAAAAAGAATTTTGAAAATTAACCAAGCCTTGTGTCAATATGAGATAAGGTTTGTAAGAAGAAAGAATCGTGAAATCAATGCAGGATTGGTTGGCAGAAAAAAAGATCGGAGGGGAAGGGCAGATGAAGATGGATGGAGATAGATGCAAGCAGAGCAGTGTAGGTGCAGGTGCATTTACATCTATGACCCAACTACTACTAAGGTACATATGAGGTTCAGCGTTAGCTACTACTGGCTAGAGCTTTGTGAGGGGAGGGGCCGCTTCCGCGCCTGGCCTGGGCCGTTTTGGCGGCTGGGGGGCAACTTGCCATCCATAGATTGGGGTCGCCTTCGATTTAGGTTTAAAGGTTTAGAGCGGTGACGCTACAGTCTACCTGCCTGTACTACAGTACTATGAAAGTAACTTATGGTACGGGAATAATAGTACTTACAAAAACTGCCCGTTTGCCATGATCACGAAGCACAAAGAATAGCAAATGATATGCCCTGAGCAAGGCAAGATTCAACGGCCTTTCTCGCTAGCTACCTATCGAGGTAATCGGGTTGCACAGTTCATCCCATCTAGGTATTCATTCAGTTTTGACTTACATCATCATCCTCTCCACCCCTCCATTCTGCCCTACAGCTGTGATGGAGCTTTATTGGACTTTGAAAGTACAAACACACTCATTTGCCAAGCTTGCTTCCACAACCTCTCATCGCTCATACAATCGATTAAAATTGAGAATATATATTATCTCCCTATCCACCAAACAAGATTCTTGAGCGACCATTGCTGCCTGTCTGCTGGTCTTGGTCAGCCAAAGTACAAGTTTGCGTTGTATTGCTCATGTACCGCTAGGCACGACTGCATGTACGCACACTCTCAGCCAGGGATAAGGCAACTCTCAGAAACCCACGGAAGCATACGGATGCTTACTATGGCCCCCGTTTCAGAAGAGAACATGGCAGCGGGAAGCCAGGCGCCGCTATGATGACGAATCGCTGGTCTTGATGCAGGTAGACGAAGAGGACGAATTACTATGGAGTTGGCATAAAGTGATGCTACTACACTGGGCGGGCTCCTTGTCCTTACGGGTCCAGCACTGGTAAGCATATTGAACAAAAATGTAACGAATCGATTTCCAAAGCAGACTTCCTGCATGGCACCGACCCTCAACCAACATACAGCATCGTTCGCTCTGGGCCTCATAGGTTAACCGTTGACTTACATACCCCAAACCCATACAAGCGAGTTGTATTCCATTTAGGTTCCCAAAACAACAATATTGGCATTCTGCAGCAGGGTCTAAAAACTTGAGATCGTATGCGGCTGCTGCCGTTCAGGGACCCCCAACTGCTGATCGCCTGGGTTACTTTAACAGGGAGTGCCGGGAGGCACAGAATGATCTCCTGCAGCGTTTCTACCTGGCTACATAGCAACACCCTTGATTGAATATGCAAGCTACAGTTGTGTTCCGGCTTCCCGTCGACTGGGTTGGGCAACCTTTATTGCGTATTAGGTTGCCTGCCCGGCTGGCCCGGTTTCTCACAGAGATCATTGACATCTCCACTGCAAGAGGCTTACAAGGGAAGTAAGCTGAATTGAAGCCAGCTTGTCATAAAGCCGGAGGATAAAGGAATAAGTCGCCGTTGTTTCCGAGGTAAGAATGACTATTGTTTCAAATGCAACGTCAACAACCAACGGCATAAAAAAAGGTTTCATTAACAAACAGCACTGCAGAACTTACCACCGTTTGACCTTTATTCGTGCCACACCTACCCTAGACACGATATAGGATCTTTTGCTTACACACAACACCGACTTCCATTCTCGATATCTTTCTTTTTTTTGTTGCTCTCCTGAAATAATAGCATCTGCAAACTGCCGTGTTTTTTGTTTGCTTGCCTATGTCGAGGTCACGCGACTTGATATGTCATGTGCCAGACCCAAGCTACCACTGGCGATGGAGCCGGAACAAGCTCTCCCCGCTCATGAACCCATCTTGACCACAAGGGGAGAGAATATAGACGAGACGGAACGAGACGTAGTTCAACGACAATACACTATTTCTCCCACCCAAAAATACTTTGAGGAGTGGTATTGATTATCACGAGTTTTCCAGCGTATAGCCTCAGTTTCGTCAACATTGTCTATCTATTACCTTAAACCTTTCTTTACCCACTGGGCCCCATTACATTACGGCGCCGGCCTGCATCATCCGATCGCTCGGCATTCGTGGGTCCACCAGAATTGAATGAGCAAACAGGAATCTTTTTTTGTCCCATGACGTTTCATTCACTGTCAAACGAGTCGAGTTCTGTGATTCAGTAACTCAGAAAAAATCAGAGCAAACATCTGATCGTGACTGGGTTTATCCAAGGCACAAAACTCACTCACTCAACCACCAAACGCCACTCATCCATCCATACCAACAACACCACTGACTGCACTCAACTTCAAAAGTGCACGGACGAACTCTCCCAATTACTCTCATCGCACCACATCATATCATTTAAACAACTTCATTTTCGCCAAGTCAGGCTCGGCAAGGTACGGTCCCATATTGTCGACAGAACTGCAGGACTCTTCTGCATCAGCTCTCGCTCCTCGACAAAGGTCCACAAATTCCATCCCACAGCAGCTCTGTTCCGGCGCCGGCTTATACTGAGGTAGTACCTCTGTCCGCTATCATCAGGTCAAGCTCATCCCAACACACTACTTCCTAATACGACCAATCGAATCTCGATCCCTTATGGGAAGCATGGAAGTTAAGAATGAATTCGCCTCTGCCGCCAGGGATATGATCTTCTCTGGCGGTCTCACCGATTCTCGGGAGAAGAAGGAAGACGAAGATGACGGCGCCATCACCGACGGAGACGCTGATGACGATATGGTCAATACGAAAAGAAACTTCTCTACAATGAGAATCCAGAAGAGAAACTCAGAAGCTAGTCTTCTGAAAAAGGTCATTCCATTTCACTGGGCTCCTATGCTTTCGCCCCTGACTGAGAATGATATCGACACATGTGTGACCCTCGAAAATGTCGCACTATCAGAAACCTATAGATCTCCGCGGGATAAGGTCAGTCATAACGCTTCCGAGGTCGGCCGTTTTGAGAGGCCGCATGGAGACCCTGAATGCAACCAGACTCTGCTTGCTAACCGACGAGAATAGATTGAGTATCGCATCCGAAATGGGATTTGCTACGGCCTATTCAACACTGTCAGACCAACAGATGTGAAGAAAATAACTCTCTCAACGATGCAGCACAGTCGGCAAGTTGAGGGTGGCCGCTGCGACGGAGCCAAGCATGTCATGTTTGCGCACGTTCTCGCTACGCTTGGAACCCACCCAGTCATCACTGATGCGGACATGGCTATGCCTGAGAACTGGCGGGATTCAAAGGTTTCCAAAGGGTCTCCCCTAGGCCACCAATCCTCGGGAAGGACCATTTGTCTCCACTCATTTATCGTGTGCCCAGAGGTTCAGGGTGTTGGTATTGGCAAAACGGTGATGAAATCGTATTTGGAGCTCATGAATGAGTCTGGTGTGGCTGATCGAGTTGCGATCATCTGCCAGCCAGTAAGTTGCTATGCAATTCTATTGAGTGCTCATGGCACTAACATATATCCAGTACGCCATCCAATTTTACAAGTGCTTCGCATTCAAAGACCTTGGCCCTAGCACAGAAGCCCTTGCTGGCCAAGGTTATCATGCCATGGTGAGTTGATGTTTCAACGGCATCAGTTGACGACTGCTAACCCATGCCCAGGTTCTCGAATTGCGCGGCCCCAAGAGAAAGACCAAAGAGGAGCCTACGCGAAGGAACAAGGATGATTCTAAGGATACCAAGCCCAAGAAGCCCTCGTGATCTGTTTCTCTAGGCTTGTTGCAGGCGTTTTGAGTTGTACAACGACTCGATTGTACCAAGAAGCTTCAGGTATTTGCTTCATTTTTCGCACATAAGATATCACTAAAAGAGCCGCATCATCTGCAATAATGAGATAGCTGGTCTACAAAAACCGCATTTGCGCGTTGAATTCCATTTCTTTTTAATTCCAGTCCCATCTATCCAGTGACCCTTTTGATATCATAACCTCGTTCTTTTATTTTCCAGCACACAGCAGTATTCATCTAGTCGCTGGCCTTGTACTTGAGGCGGTACTCCTCAGTTCGCTTGATGTCATCCTCAGAAGCAAAGCTCTTCATGCCAGCAATAATGTCGTCGAGGGTCAAGATAGCGAAGATGGGAATGTCATACTCCTTCCTCAACTCGCCAATGGCGCTGGGACCAGGCTTGGACTCATCACCGTCGGTAGCAGGGAGCTTCTCCATGCGATCAAGGGCAACAACGATACCAACGACGATACCACCCTCCTTTCGGATCTTGTCAATAGCCTCTCGCTTAGCGGTACCAGCAGTGATGACATCGTCGACGATAAGAATCTTCTTGCCCTTGAGAGGCGCACCGACGATGTTGCCTCCCTCACCGTGGTCCTTGGCCTCCTTGCGATCAAAGGAGTAAGACACACGGTCGAGGTTCTCGGGGGCAATCTCTCCGAGCTTAACAGCAATGGAAGAAGCCAGAGGAATTCCCTTGTAAGCGGGACCGAAGATGATGTCAAAGTCAAGACCATTCTGCTGCTGGGCCTCAGAGATGGACTTGGCAAAGGCAGTGGCGATGGCGCCGGCGAGACGGGCAGTGTGGAAGAGGCCGGCGTTGAAGAAGTAGGGTGAGATGCGCTTTGACTTGAGCTCGAAGCTGCCGAACTTGAGGATCTCGCCGGCGATGGCGGCCTGCAAGAACTCTTGCTTGTAGGGAGCGAGTTGAGCCGACATGATGATTCGATGACTGGTATGAAGGTGGGTTGTTTTAGTGTTGAGATTTATTACACCAAAATGAGATGAATATTTCCAAAGCAAAGTTTGCGATCCCCTCCTGTAGCTCAGTCAATCAGTGGTGTTGAGCCGGAGCCGGACTTGCTTGGCCTTGGACCCTTTTGGTGGTTCAATGTATGGCAGCGGGGTTGAGGTGGGGTGAGATCCAGATAAAAAGTACCGTTTAAAAAGACTGCGAATTGATTAGATTGTTCAGCAGTCAGATTGGACATGATTCTATTGATTTTGTATAATTAAATCAGATGAAAGTATATCTGGATACTATCTCTCGAGTGTCTCTAGTGATCATTTCTTGATTCATCAATATTTATATACCCGAACCTCTTCTAGTCCTTGTGAACCGAGATTCCCATCCACACAAAAAGTGACTTCTCTTATCGATAAGACTGACCGCCACGACCCACCAGAAAAAAATATTCGTCCAACTGAATTTTGCCATCTCTGATACCAACTCTCTTCGAGCGACGAGCGACCTTCTCCTCCGTCCGCGTCTCTCTTTTTTTTTATTCTTATAAAAAAAGTTCCCAGGACAATTCCAATTCCAAAACAACCAGATCGCCCAAGATGAAGACGACCTGGAAGGATATCCCCCCGGTGCCTACTCAGCAGGAGTTTTTGGACATTGTTCTGAGCAGGACCCAGCGCAAGCTGCCTACGCAGATTCGCGCCGGTTTCAAGATCAGTCGTATTCGAGGTATGTTTCTTATCGCTAACAATACTCCCGCAACGGATCGCTAACCTATCTGCTCTCTACAGCTTTCTACACTCGAAAGGTCAAGTTCACCCAGGAGACCTTCTCCGAGAAGTTTGGCGCCATCCTCGAGAGTTTCCCTCGTCTTCAGGACATCCACCCATTCCACAAGGATCTCCTCAACACACTCTACGATGCCGACCATTTCAGAATCGCCCTCGGTCAGATGTCGACTGCCAAGCACTTGATCGAGACCATCTCCCGCGATTATGTCCGTCTTCTCAAGTACGGCCAGTCGCTGTTCCAGTGCAAGCAGCTCAAGAAGGCTGCCCTCGGTCGCATGGCCACTCTTATTAAGCGACTCAAGGACCCCCTCATGTACCTCGACCAGGTCCGCCAGCATCTCGGTCGTCTGCCCTCGATCGACCCCAACACCCGAACACTGCTTATCTGCGGTTACCCCAATGTTGGAAAGTCTAGTTTCCTCAAGAGCATTACTCGCGCCGATGTCGACGTCCAGCCTTATGCTTTCACCACAAAGAGTCTGTTTGTCGGTCACTTCGACTACAAGTACCTCCGCTTCCAGGCCATCGATACCCCCGGTATTCTGGACCACCCTCTTGAGGAGATGAACACTATTGAGATGCAGAGTATTACCGCCATTGCTCATTTGAGATCCGCCATCATGTACTTCATGGATCTCTCCGAGCAGTGTGGTTACACTGTTAGCGCCCAGATTGCTCTTTTCAAGAGCATCAAGCCTCTCTTCTCCAACAAGCTCGTCTTTGTTGTCATCAACAAGATTGACGTTACCCGACCTGAGGACCTCGAGCCTTCAGTTCAGGAAGAACTCCAGGGAATCCTCAAGTCTGGTGAGGTCGAGCTCCTTCAATTGTCTTGCAACACCCAGGAGGGTGTCCAGGAGGTCAAGAACGCTGCTTGTGAGCGCTTGATCGCTGAGCGTGTCAACCAGAAGCTCAAGGCTGGTACCAACACCAGCGGAGCTATCGGCGGCCGTCTGGCCGATGTTATGTCTCGTATTCACGTTGCCCAGCCCATGGGTGGCCAAACTCTTGAGACATTCATTCCCGAGGGTGTCAAGGGCCGCAAGAAGTACGATAGAGAGGACCCTGAGCGACGAAGAACCGCCAGGGATGAGCAGGATGAGAATGGTGGTGCCGGTGTGTTCAACGTCGACATGAAGGCCGACTACATGCTCGCCAACCCTGAGTGGAAGTACGACAAGATTCCCGAGATCTACGACGGAAAGAACGTCTACGACTTTATCGACCCTGATATCGAGGCCAAGCTCCAGGCTCTCGAGGAAGAGGAGGAGAAGCTCGAGGCCGAGGGCTTCTATGAGTCTGATGAGGACATTGAGGATGATGAGGAGGCTGAGGTTATGCGCAAGGCCGAGCTGATCCGCGAGAAGCAGCAGCTCATCCGCAACGAGGCCCGCATGAAGAAGCGTCTCAAGAACCAGGCCATCATCCCCCGCAAGTCCATGAAGAAGCCCCTCTCCGAGTTCGAGGATGCCCTCGACCAGCTCGGTGTCGACACCACCGACATTGCCGAGCGTGCCCGCGAGAAGTCCCGCGGCCGTGGCCGCTCCAGGTCTCGCATGGGCACCGAGGACCCCGACTCCATGGACGTCGATGGACAAACCCGCACTCCCCGCGAGCGTCTCCGTTCCATGAGCCGACCCGCCAGTCGCGCTCCCACAGCCAGCCGTCGCGACGACGGTGTCACAGACGATGCTCTCCGATCCAAGGCCGAGCGCATTGCCAAGCTCAACCAGAAGCGCATGAACCGCATGGCCAGACAGGGAGAAGGCGATCGACACACAACTGCATCCATCACCAAGCACCTGGTAAGTTTATGCACCCAACCCTCTTTCATACCAGAACCGCAACTAATACAATCTCCTTTAGGTCGTTGGCAAGCGTGGCATGGGCAAGACAAACCGCAGATAGAGAGCCAGCATTGGGCCTCCCTTTCCTCCATACTTGGTTGTCTTTGTCTCTTTTCCGGCATAATTTTGCGGGTTCGCGGGCTGTTCGGTTTGCCTGGGAGTTAGGGCGCATGGGAAAATGAACTGTGGTTCCGTCGCTGCGTGCGTACGTACATGCTCGACAAGGAACAACAAACTTTACGTGTCGTGTCGGTCGTTCGTTGCTTGGGGTGAAGAAGCTCTGTCCGAGTTCAGCTAGATAGTAGATATCACGGCGCCTTCTTGAAAAGTACTAGAAAAAAGGGGCTGCCAAACTTTTCTTCCTTTTTTTAACAGATCATGATTTATGAAATTTAAAAGTTTCAATCAAGTTTGTCATTTTCATCACCAGTATACACATACAAGTTCAACAATATTCATTTGAGTGTTCGTGTGAGATGCTATCGAAAGAGGTATAATGAGATTGTGCCCAAGACGCACCATCCTATGGCCACTGTTCTTGACAGAACGGTAACAATTGGCCCATCAAAAATATCAAAACAATCCTCCGACCCCACTGACTCTGTTGCAGTGGTGTGGCCTTGTTCCTCTTGTCCTATTTACTGGTTGTGAGGCTCTTACTGCTCCTCAGCAACCGTGATACCTTCCCTCAAACCCTCAACCTTGAGCTCCTCGCCAGTGGCGCGGCGGTAGATATCCTTGACATCGTCTGTGGTTGTCTCGAAGTGGCTAGTAGCGTCGTAGCTCTTGGAGATGAAGATGTTGTCCTTGGAACCATCCTCGAGAGGCTCGTAGATGGGGATAGGGGGACCCTGTAACATGTCAGCATATACTGTCTGCTTTTTTTCAACCCGTGTGACGTACCATGAACTGCTCCTCAATCTTGCCGAGTCGGTCCAGACCAGCCTGGAGCTCGACGTGGTGGTTGGCTGAGGTCTCAGCAATGGTCGAGACGATGGCGATCCAGTAGCCCTTGGGGCAGACGTTGTGAGCGGAAGAAACACAGGCGATGTAGATGTCTATGATTGTTAGCGAATATGCAGGTTTAGCGTAGACTGGTGGTAATTACCGTTCTTTCGGCCAACTTGAGATTGGGGAATGATAAGCTGGGCGGAGTCGGCATCGTTGGTGCCAGCAAGGGGGTGCTTCAAGATGCAGATGGCTCGGAGAACGTGACCAATGACCTTAGCCTTGTTGGGGAAGTAAGAGGGGTCACCAAGAATCATCTTGGCCTTGGTCTCGAACTTCATCTCCTCAACACCGGTCATGGTGGCCTTGATGCCAACAGCCTTGTCGCCATCGTACTGAATCTCGTCGATGTTGGTGTTGAGCATGTAAGTGCCACCGTAGATGGCAGACAGGCGGGCGAAACCCTGGGGAAGCTCGCCGAGGCCGTAGAGAGGGTAGATGTAAGGAGACTTTCCGTATCGAGCAACAGAGTTTCCGTAGAGGCGGATGCGCTCGATGGCCTCGGGAGCCTGGCCAGGGGTGGTGATGTAGTCGTCGGTGAGGTAGAGAGCCATGGCATGGCCGATGAAGTCCTTGGTGGTTGTCTCGAGGCCGAACTTGTCATAGACATCCTTCATTGTGCAGTTGTTCATGTCAAGGCCTAAGTAGAAGATGACGTGTTAGCAAACTGTCCCGCTCTGCTTCGCAAGTCCCCCTTGCTCTCATTTCCAATGGTAGAACGAACCCTTGTGTGTTCCGGGATCCTTGGGGTCGAAGCTGCCAACCCACTCGATGAAGGACTTCATGCGTCGCTTCTCGAAGAGTCCCATAAGGGGGGATCGCAGAGCCTCGGCGGCATCGGAAGGAACCTTGGCAACGGTGGCCTTGTTGGAGGCACCCTGCTGGACGTAGCTACCAGCGACTTGCTTGAACTCGAGGTATCGTGTAACATCGGTAGAGACGAGAATGTTGGTCAACTCGCCCGAGGACATGAGGAACTTGGGAACGAGGTCGATGTTCCAGTCGTTGAGGCGGCCATATTGCTTCCAGGGCTCCTCACCCTCGCGGAAGTTTCCGTACTTCTTGAAGAGCTGTATTTCATGTTAGAAATGTCGGTTCGGTTCAGGTTTGGGTAGGAGTTGCGTACAGTCTCAAGGTTCACGGAAGCAGCCTCTCTAGAGAATGGTTAGTTTTTTTTTTTTTTTTT